>VXBX01009292.1:985121-1006493 GCA_013400415.1 Scytalopus superciliaris | reverse complement strand
AAAAAAAAAAGAAAAAAGAAGTTGACTTCACATTTTTTAGTCGAAATTACCCAACTCCCATTACAGAAATGCATTTAAATACCACACAAGTACTACAGCAAAAAGCAGATAGTAAGATTTTGCATTTGCACCTCATTTCCCGGAGGGTACTGGGGCTAGGGAGGGGATGTATAACTCAGAAATAGAAGGTTCAGTACCTAGTGTCTTTTATTTCGGCGTCTGCTATTTCACTTGATCAATAACAACCGCAGTCTCCACCGGCTTCGAGCGGGGACTCACACAGCTGAGCACTCCTGGACCATCTTCCTAGCAATGGTGACACAGGCGTTGCTCCGAGGAACCCCAAGCGCCCGCACCCGTTCTCCGGCAAGGCTGGCTGCTTGGCATCTCAACATTTCTTCGGTCACTTCGTCAGCAGCCAAAAGGAGAAGCATCCATGGGAAAAATGGCATATTACAAATTTTGCTTTGGGAAGCAGAGCTCGGCTCAGACCATTGTCGGGAGCAGGAAGGGGGGAGCGGCTCTTAAAGCTCCAGCAGCCTCTTTTGAGCAACAACATCTTTGCAGCTGGAGGCAAGCGAGCGCATTGGGGAGGGGCCAGGGCAAAAGCATCTTCCTTTTATTTCTTATCTTTTGTTAAACTTAGCGGAGCGGTATCTGGCTTCTTTTGTTCTTCGATACCTCCCAGGCTAATTATGTCTCTGCGTGACTGAAGTCCACGCGCACGCACGACTGCCTGCATGACCAAAAACCAAAGGCGCTTTTCTGCCTTACAGAAAGAAATCCTCTGCCCACCGCTCACCGCTGCCGGGCTGGCCCCGTACAGAGCCCGCTCTCAGCGGCAGGAGCAGGAGCCGTGGCAGGGGGAGCCGGGAGAGCCCCGGCGGGTCACCCGGGCTGCGCGTCCCGGGCGGCTCCGCTCCGCTGCCAGCCCCGCTCCGCTGCGCTGACCGCCGGGGATGCCTGTGGCGAGAGCAGCACGAGAGCTCCACACTGCCGTGTTCTGTAATTTAAAGAGCTCAGGCAAATGCCACTACATCTCGTTTAATCGCGTAGTGTCATAAAACATAATATCTGCTGTAATCCGACCATGACAAAGCAGCGCTAAAACCTGGATCATAGTCTGAATCGTCCGGGCATGTAATTAACATCACGCCTTGGGAAGCGCCTGTGCGCGGGTGCGGAGCCCGGCGGGCGGCACGGCCGGGGCCGGGGGGCGAGGGGAGCAAGGAGGGAGCGGCTCCGGGTGCCGCTGGGTTGGCAGCGCTCCTCGGCGCGGGGACTTCCCCTGGAAGCTGCTGCAGTGGTTTTCACCAGTCCTTAAATAAATTCTGAAGTAATCGCGTCTGCCTCCTCTGCCTCACGCACGCGGCTCCCCAGATGCGGCTACTGCTGCTGCTTCGCGGCTCGCTCGGCGCTAATTCCCGCACGCCCACTCCTTAGGAAAACTAAAAAAAAACAAAAAGGGACGTGAGGGCGCGACCTGGATATCGAGCGGTGCTCCCTCCACTCCTCGTCGGTCCTTACAAATCCTCTGCCCACGACGGGCAGGCTTGAAGGGTCCCGAAGGGCTGCGGCGCCTTGGCCGCCCACAGCCACCTCCGCCCGTAGTACGGGCCCAGACGGCCCGAGGCGGGCGGGTAGGAGAGGCATGGGGAGATGGGACGGTGGTGGGTGTACCTGGAGGAACTCCACACTGTGAATAAACGAATACCAGAAAACGTTTTAAAGTCGGTGTTTTCAGAGTGTGTGTTTGGAATTGAGTTCATCCCAGTTAAAGGATGACGTGCAGGCATAAACTATACAGACTTTGTTCTTGCAAGAAGTATTTCAGTATATGTTTACATTTCTTCTACATAGCAAGGAGAGTTTTATCTGAGAAGGATTGACTGCGTTGCTTCAGAAGCCTTAAATCACTGTGGAAGGGTGCCGGAGAGGGGAGCAAGCCCCAGCCAGCAGAGTGCTGAGTCCCGGTGATGCTCACTGCTGTGCTGGCTTCACAGCAGGCATGGCACCATACTGTGGGAAATACAAATGCACGGAGGACGCACATCTATGATGTAAGACAAATAGCTGAGAAGAGTTGCCAACGTGGACATTTCAAAACCAAGTGCAAGGAAAGTACCAGTGCCATTCCAGAGTGTGTTTTCAGACCTTGGCCTTTCATAACTGCAATGCATGGATTAAGAGCTAAAATAAAATAACTCTTCCCCTCCAAGTAGCTTTGTGTCATTGCACTTGATCATTTCAGATTGTGATCCTGACTTAATTACCAGCATACAAACCACTGGAGCAGTTGCCTGATAATCCCACTGCAGCTGAGGGCAAGATCCATCATCCATCAGATTCTTATACTGTATGGCTATCACAAATGTGAACTTTGACTTAAGCACGTAAGGAAAAAGCAAGCAGCTCAGAAAGCACTCATGAGAACAATCTTGCTCAGGAAGCAAGGACCTTTTAGTATGAACTTTGAGGAAGGGCATATCTGATGGGGGGGGGTTTCATTATTTGTTTAGGGTTTTTTTTCCTTTCTTTGAAATTAAAACATGTTATTCTGTGCAATAAGGTACCCAGGTCAAATCTGGACTTGCAGCTTCAAACTCTCTAGAACTCATTACTGTTACTTTTTGTAACACATCTGTATGCATGGAAGTATTTCTAAATATTGATAAAGGTGGCTGTCACTGATGACATCCTGCCTTCTTCCCTTCTTTCAAGCAGCATTTCCCTGCTTAAAGCATTTGCCAAGTATGTGGGAGATCTGTCCATGTTCATCCAAGGTGGTTGTTTTCAGCACTTACCTCGAAAAAAAGTCCAGTCCTTGTTGCATATACTACAGGAGTCCGTTATTTGCAAACTGCATAGCAGACAGACCTCCTTCATAGTAATTTGATTTACAAACATTTGTAGAATACTTTGGGAAGTCTGTTGGCCCCTCATCTCCTCATGCCCATCCTCCCTACTCCCTCTCAATCGTTAGAGCAAAAACCCGGTACAGAAAGACTATTACTGCTACGCATAGTGCTGTCCTAGTTGACCTGCTGCCCGTGGCTTCTCTGTTGCCAGAGTCACAGGTAAGTGGCTGAAGTACCGTGTATCAATGTGCTGAGGTTACTGCATAGTGCAGAAGCTGCCAATTGGTGCCTGTGCTTTGCAGCACCAATTTAAACAGAAGCATCTTTCTATTCAAGAATGTAAGGTTTTGAGGTCAATGAGATGGAAGAAGGTGGTAAAACTCAAAAGAATGGAAAATGAAAAACTATGAAAAAACCACAAAAATTGGGATGGAGAAAGACCTTTAGGCTTTGTCATAATAAGAGAATGCTCCCTATGGAAGAGGGCAGCTTTTGGTAAAACTTAACTAAATTGAGAGTTTTGATCAAGAGAATAAAAGCACAATGATATGTTCTATGGAAACTTCAGCAGTGAAAGGTATTGAGTGTACTATTTGCTTATGAGCTTAAAAGTCCCTTGAAAGGAATTTGACCATCAGATCTCCAAAACATAGTTTTGCTTATCTAAACTCCAAGTACTCTATTAATTCTGTATAATTCTACTCATTGCCCCAAAAGTGTGAAATGCCCAGTTGCCCTATATTTTGTGTATATATATATATATACTAGCATCTGCTATTTGAGTACATGGAACTTAAAAGACATAGATTAAGTAGGTAAAGACAGGTAGGAAGAGTACAGTGAGACTGTACTCTTTATTACCATAGGAAATCCTCCTTACCATTTGCCAGGCTATTTAAAAAAATGTACAATCTTATATCAGAAAGACACATCTGAAAGCTGGCTTCCATGCTGTGTAAATGTTGCCATGAGTCTTTCTCATTGCCGTCTCCAACAAAGGTAAAGTGGAGACTTAGGAAATCTTTTGCTTTTACTGATCATATAGGGAAGTGAAGAATCAACATGGAAAAGATTTGCTGTTACTTTCAAGTCATATAGTGCAAACTGAAGACCAAGTAAGGGTGGCAAAGTTAGGTGTTAGCACAGCAAGAGGGAAAAGTGATTCCTGTAGCCTAGGAAACAAATGATGCACCACTTCATTTGTTAAAGCCTTCCAACAGGTGCTACAGCATGATAAAGGCCTGCATAAGGTTTTTAGATGCAAATGGAGAAAGGAAAACCTGTCTTAGAAATGTTACATAGGAAGAAAAACCCAAAAACCCCAGGAATATTGAGAACAAGTCTTCACTTGAAAAAGAAGCCATTAGAGACCAAGAGATGAGTGCAAAAATTAAGTTTGGGAGATCTTGGATAAGAATAGGAAAAGAGTGTAATATTGTCTGAATAAATTGCATTCCAAATTAATTGGAGTTATAATTTCAATTGCACTGTACAATTACAGTCATGTTTATTTCCCAAAGGTTGTCTACAAATTATCATAGCTTTAAGAGTTCCTCTGTAGTTCCTCACTTTAAATTGCCTACTTATTCCAGCTGTGGGTTTTACCTTCCGTGACTTGATTGCTGCATTTCACTAGAAGATTACCATAAATCCTGTTTTCTCACACACAAAATCCATATGTGACCTCAAAAATCAACCTTAAAAATCTCTCATTACAGACATTTGACGGGGAGGGAGAAAGTTCAAAAGAGGGAGCACCTTTATCTTAGATGTGAGTTGATCAAAGCCAGTTAAAGACTGACAAAAGACAAGCCTGAGAGTTTGATAGCATAGTTAGCACCTTTTGGTACAGCTGAGAGTCCTCAGCTGGGAAAGGACAGTTTTTATCTCTATCTCAATTAGTCTGATTTGCAGAGTAGGTTCTAATTGGCAGCTAAAGAATGGCTGATTGGATGGTTGGAATTTTTGGTCTTATTGGGCTCTTTTAGTGTGATTTTTCTGGTGCCAGGATTTAAGGGCAGATGAAGACCTGCTTGAATATCCCAGTTACTCACACACTGTTGTAGATGAGAACCAGAAACTGAATAGGAACTCCTTTTTTGCGATCTAAAATTTGGAACATTGTTGAAGAGCACTTTGTTCTACTCTGACTTATGTTGGTCAGCTGAAATGTTGCTTGCAACTAAAGAAGCATGAGTAAACATTTTTAATTCAGGCTGCTATTGAAATGCTTAAGGCGTAATAGAAAATTTTACTTTCCCATAATTAACATAAAAAATGAAACATCATTCAACTATACTGAGAGTAGCTGGCTGTGCTATCAGATTCTTGGACTACAATTTATTTATTATTTTAATTATCTTCAATATATAGGTGCAAGCAGAAAATGCATAAAGGCAAGAAAAAGATCCTTGCATTTCTGGCATAATTTTTCTTTTTTGTCTAGTTTCATGTTTTTTACAAAATGCTCTAGATTAATTTCTGCCAATGGTGTGGAACAAATCTGAGTGGGTAACAGTGAGGTCTTTAAAAGCCACTGAAACTGAGACACATGAAAGCGAAATTTGTGTCCTGTGCACATTGCTCAGTTAAGGACCTTCCTTTTAATCCATGAAAATGTAAAAATACTTAGACTATCAAAATAGCAACTGTAATCAAGAAACAATGCATCATGGCTTTAAAATTACTTTAAGCACTTTCAGATTTGCGATTATTATGCATTTGTTAAAGGTCATTTAATTCATAATCCACTTCATTACATAGTGTGAGTTAAAGGAGGAACTAATTCCAAAGCCAAGTGCAAGTACCACGAAATAGATGTCGACCAGAGGAATTTGCAAAGAATAACATGGAACATAACTGCTGCTGCTGAAAGACCTTGTCATTAAGAAGCAATCCAATCTATAATGCCATTGGCAATAAAACAGATATCATGGCCAGCATCACAACAAACTGACACTGTTAGTCTATCTTTCTACCCCTAGATTCTTGCTCCATCACAAACAAAAAGGATTAGAAGGTAAAGACTAATAACCTTTGAAAATGTCAAGACATTGAGGCATCACACAGGTGTTTCAGGTCATGCCTGGCTCTTTCACACATAGTTTTTTTGCACTAGACCCACAGAAAGGAGTATTTGAATTAGAATTTTGATCACTAGATTGCCAGTTAACTCCATCTCAGTGTAACATCAATGAGCTAGCTTCAGCTACTTAGATTTCATAAATTTTCAGCTTTGCTACAAAAGTACTATCCATCTGGATAAAAATACTTCAATGATCAGGAAACTGCGTTGCTGTGCTGTGGTGCAATATGGCTCCTCAGCTAGAGAGTTTACTCGGAGAAGGACAAAATATGCACTTCACTCCTCCTCCCAGATTTTATGCACAGGAATATGGAATTTAAAAACAAGTCTTGATTCTAAATATGTTCAAATATTCTATGTCTGTAGTTTGGATTAATTAAAGTTTGGGGTTTGACAGTTATGTTCTTTTGTTATAAAAGAATGTTTCATTATTGGGAAAAATCTCATCTGCTCAGCAAAAACAATAAAATGAAGGACTCTCATAGGATTTTCTTAGCTTCTGGGCTGAATGCAGTAGTATATAAACATGCCAAAACAAAGACACACAAGAAAACATGCTGAAGTAAGACAGTTCATTGTACACCACCTGCCTGTGACAAGATAAAATAAAAACGCACAAGAGATGTTATTAAAACACATGTTTGTGAAAACACTTTGTGAATTACTTGAAAGGTATATGAATAGTATCATGGATAATAAGATATAAGGAACTATACAGTTTAAATGCATTACCTGAGAAGTTAAACAAATTTGCATAAAAGATTATCTGTTTACTTTAAAAATGTCTCCCCATCTTTCAAGCATCAGTTTCACGTGTAGCCAAAGCGCATCCACTTCCACTTTGGTCTAGTTAAGAGAGTGATAACTTTTGATTCTATGAAAGAAGTTCATAAGGTAATTGGTTGCCAACAAAGTAAAGCCTTGCTTTGTCAATAGACAAAATCAATAGTTTAGGAGATTGCAGCACTGCTTTCTGGTATCTGCTGGTGTTCATTCTTACTGGGTGTAAAAAGCTTCAAAGAATGAAGAGTTGTTTCTGGCGCTGTGTTGTGTCTGGGAAATCTTCCTCACAGATATGCAAAATTGCATTTGTTAATTTTTTTTTAATAAAAAAATCATATGCTTACAGAACAAAGGGAAAAAATAAAGCAATACCATTTAAAATCTTTCTCCACCAAGGTATTTTTTTAACTTTACTACATATATGTCCTGGCTCTTCGACACTCTTTTAAGGTTTCTGTGGGTTTTTTCTTTTGGTTTAGATTGGATTTTTTGGGATTTGTTTTTTCTTTTTTTTTTTTTTGTTTGGAGGTTTTGTGCAAATTGTTGGTTAATGGAATTACATTGAAGCAAAAGAATGCAGTTTTCTTGCTTTCTGGACAGTGTAAATTAATTTTGTTGACTCCATAGCGCCAATTACAAAATCAGGCCTTTAAAAAAGCAGAGAGAACAAGAAATAGAAATCGGATTATTTGTTCACTGTGAAGTCTAGCAGTCCTGTTAGACCTCATAAGGTACTTTGAAGAGATTTTCACTTTCATTTCTAGAAAAGAGAAGGTTGACTGTGGGAGTTCTATTTATACAAAATATTTTCTTAATTAATGTAAAACTGAGAAAGAGAAGTCAGTATATGAACCATACATCTTTGTGGCACAAGCTTAGATTTGCAATCATCAGTAAGAGAAACAGTGGGAAGTCACTACTAGTTTCTTGTTTTAGTAGGTCATGTACTCATGTGTTTTCATACACAAACCATTTTATTATGTACCTGTCAAGTTTGCTGTTCTCAAAATACACCTGACAGAGAATATCAAATAGTAATAAAGAATGACAGACAAAAACAAAAAATAAAATAAGAGAGAGAAAGAAAGAGAAACTGCAGTGGTTTGCATGTGACTGTTCTTGCAGCCAGAAGTTTATTTAATACTGTGGTCCAAACAGCATTAACTGCATTGCAAGGGGGTTGTTTTCAGCCTCTCCCCTTGCCAGACTGCAAACCAATACAGGGCTCTTAGGTTGGCTCTTTTCTGTACAGTGACACAGTAACATGAATAATCAGCCATCCATGAACAAAGAACTATGAGTTCTTGTGGTGCCATTAGATATGTAGCAGTACAGATTTAAATTTACACAAAATTCAGCCTAGTCTTTATTTTGCTCTCTATATGTTAGATTGTTATGGATTACATTAGACAAAAGGAAAGCTATTCTACAGCATGTGGTGCATTATATATGATTGTCAAATATGTTACTTTTGCTTTTAAGTTCTAGTGCTATTTAAGGCTCTTTGTATTTTAATAAAAAGTATAAAAATGTTAATTCTACTTTTGTCAAAAAAATCACAGTAAAAAATAGTAATGGTCTAGAAATTCAGTAGTAGGGAGAAATATATGTATTTGCATTATTTGCAAGTTTTACCCTTCAAGTGAGTCATATTTTCTGCTAATTATGTGCATTGCTGCTAGCAATTTATCTTGTTACATTAAACTATTTTCTGTCGTGGCAAAGATTTCTTAAAGTCTATATGCATGGCAAACTTAACACTTCTTCTACCATTAGCTAACAGAGGAAGGAAAGGAAAGACAAGCAAAAGAGCAGAGATGAACAAAAACTCATTGTTTGCAGAACTCCAGATCCCAGCTGAAGACTTGATATGTTTCATGCACACACACACACACACACACACACACACACACACACACACACACACACACACACACACACACATGCTTGTGTACACACTGAGCCAAAGACCCCCAAGAGAATTAAAAAAAAATCATGCCTACAAAATCTTTGTGCCATAAGAATTCTCCAGAAAATTACCAGATAAATTTATCAAAATCCCAATCATTATTTAAGTATTGAAAATGAAATTTCAGAAATATTGAAAAGTGCAGATCTTACTATCAAGTGTGATCAATAGAAATTACATTTTAGAATTAAATTTTCACACACACCTAAGAAATTATCTTTTTTTAAACATTCTACTTCTCCGTGTCTCCTTTATATCCAGTAGATTTTTTAATTCCTACTTTTTCAGTGTTTGACTTGGGTAAGAATAAATTTCCAGTTTATTACTGGAAAGCTGAAGATGAGCATTAGCAGCTATTATTGATTATTAATAATTGTTTTCAAAAGCAACTCTACCTTTTGCTTCCAGATTGTCCATTTCTGTCTGTCTTCATTTGTTGAGATAAAAGCAAATAGACTATAATATGCATAGATAACTATTATAAAAGATAAAAATCTGTCAATCGATAGGAAAAAGACTCTCTGAAATTCACAAAGGACAAAAATACACATTTTAAAGTAAAAAAAAAAAATAAATTCTGCCCAAAGAGGAATTATATGAAACACCAGACAGGATGGTGAGTAAGAGATGTAGTTAACCAATGAATACATTATCCTAGTATTCTCAGAAAGAAAAAAACAACTATTATCATCATAGGGTGATTAATACAATTAGTCGGTTATTTTCCAATTAAATTGAAGCTGTGTTCAAAAGATGACTGTCAGAATGCTCATTCTGATAGAGAGGGAGCAGAGTAAAGACAGTGACTACCACTAACATCAGAGTTCAGTGGTCAAAGCACCCACGAAGTGTTGGATGTTCTTTCCCCGTCCACTGATTTAAAAAATATTTATTCACAGGCCTCACCCCAGAATGCAGTATAGCCCTCTTATAATACTAAACTAAGCCCTGTTTTCCTTCAGAGCTTGCTTTTCAGGCCTAGCTCATTTTCCTGTGTGACTCTTATCACAAGCAATAGGATACCTCTTCATCTAACACTTAATTTAGGCCTAAAGAGTATGGTGGGACCAATTAGCTCTTCCCTGCTATGGAACTTCGGTGCTACAGATGCAAATGGAGAAAAACCTTCAAGTGTAGTCTTGTCAACAAAATGGTTGAATAAAACTGAGTTTGACATAGAAAATATTTTACTGATAAAGGAAAACCTATGCATGCGGAACACACACACACAAAATGAAGTTTTAATGCCAGTCAATAGTAAATTATGTATTTAAACATGGAGAAAGTTTCTGCAGATCTTGAACTTAAAAATATGTTAAGTATTTTGCCAAATAGTTATCAGGTAGTGGAAGGTCACAAATAACTCACTTCTCCCTGCATTTATTTTTTGAGATCTGACTAATAAACATCTGAAGAAAAAAGTCCATTTACGTTCTTTTAAAATCAGATCTATTGAGCTTAATTCAATAAAGTAATAATGCTTTGTAGACTTGCTACTTTTCTTGAGATAGTTTTCAATACAGAATGACAACAACACTAAGAGACTACATTGTGTACTAGATATCAATGTAAAGAACTGGGATAAAATTCTGGCATACATAGGTGTCGATTTTAGCCTCAGCAGACTTGGGATTTCACAGTGGTTAGATGTTCAAAATAATCATTCATTATGTCTGATTAATTTTTTAATTCCAATTACAAAAACAATTGATAGTCTCTTTTGTTCCTGTATTTGAACTACTTGGTATGTTGACTCCCATATTAATTTCCAAGTGTAGAAAATTATTGTTGTTTTCTGAGTCTTTATGGAATTTGAACAAGTGGTGAATCTAAGTAGAAAGTTACCATCATTTGTTAATAACTCTCAGGATCCTCAGGCTCCAAATATGTTACAAGGTATTTGTAAACTTCTGTAGCCCAGTGCAAGTAGTGGAATCCTATTATTTCATAAACTCACCATGTCACAGTACTGTCAGCTCCACCCTGGAAAAATATGCTGAAGATTTCTTTCTGTGGATTATAGAGTATCAGTTACAGATATTATTTTCTTAAAGGATACAGTGGTACTGTTTGTAGATGTTTCTCTATCCCTTCAAAGCTCAATAAACCTCAAGGACACCATCAGTCCTGACTGTCCCTGACCCTTCCCTTGCTTCCCCCCACCCTGCCCAGGCACAGGGGACCCCATGTCAGCTCACAGCAGCAGGGCTGGTTTCCAGCCCCCCACAGCCCTGCCCTACCCAGTCATGGGCCACATCTTAGCCCTTCCCCAGGGAGGAGCCCAGTGCCCAGGGCTGAGGCTGCCCTGGTGTCCCCCAGCTGCCCCATTCCTGGCTGGAGATGGGATGGGCCCTGACAACAGACTCTCCCCTGCCACCCAAGGGGAGTCCTTGCCACCCCAGTCCTGGCCCTGACTCTGCCCTGTCAGTCACCTCGTGTTCTTTCCTGCAAGGCATTTTCAAAGAATCTTTACTGTTTATCGTTTTTCTTGAAGTACTATGTTTCATAAAATGTTAAGCATATTATAAGAAATGAAATTTTATGGCAGCTCTTCTAAATCACTCAACAGATTGCCTATATTTTAAACTGTGCTTGTCTGCCAATTTACCACACATTATTTTTACAAATAACTTCATACTGACTGTACACAAAGACTGATAGTGAGCCACATAAATGCGGAAAAAGCTAAAGAATAAGAGACTGAAATACATGCAGCTTTCTTGCTTTTTTGTTTGTTGTTGTTTAAAGTGAGGGTTCATTTGAGGTGACGGAACTTTGTTGAGGAGAAGCTGTCATGGTTACAAGAGGGTTTGTATTTTATTCCTTTTTCCAATGTTGTTTTGGAGTGACTGTCTCTTTAAGAATTATTTCTCTGTCCCACTCCCCTGCTCACCATCATCCCTCTGTCTCCACCGGGACTAGGCAGAGAGGGGAAGGAAAAAAAAAGGGCCAGGTGAAAAACAGAACTCTCTCTTACCCAGACCACTTCACTGAAACAGGGTGAGGCTCCATCACATCTACAGTACATTGATAACATCATCTTATGGGGGAACACAGCAGAAGTCTTTGAGAAAGGGGAGAAGATAATCCAGATTCTCCTAAGAGCTGGTTTTGCCATTAAGTGAAGTAAGATCAAGGGACCTGCTCAGGAAATTCAGTTCCTTGGAATGAAATGGTAAGATGGATGTTGCCAGATTCCAACAGAGCTGACTAACAAAATAGCACCTACGTCCCCACCAACCAGCAAAAGGGAAACACAGGCTTTCCTACGCACTGTAGGTTTTTGGAGGATGCATATCCCAGAGGACAGTCAGATTGTGAGCCCTCTCTACCTTGTGACATGGAAGAAAAATTATTTCAAGTGGAGGCCTGAACTACTGCAGGCCTTTGAGCAGATCAAACAAGACATTGCCCATGCAGTAGCCCTTGGGCCAGTCAGAGTAGGACAGGATGTAAAGAAAATGCTCTACACTGCAGCCAGGGAGAATAGCCCTTCCTGGAGCCTCTGGCAGAAAGTTTCTGGGGAGACCCGAGGAGGACCACTGGGGTTCTGGGGCCAGGAACACAAAGGATCTGAGGTCAGCTACACCTCAACTGAAAATGAGACCTTAGCATGCTATGAAGGGCTTCAAGACACCTCAGCAGTGATTGGCACCAAAACACAGCTCCTTCTGGCACCCTGACTACCACTGTTGGGGTGGATGTTCAAAAGAAAAGTCCCTTCCACACATCATGCCACCAATGCTACCTGGAGTAAGTGGTGCCCTCTGATCACAGAGCAAGCTCTGACAGGGAATCCTAATGGATCCTGGGATCTTCGAAATCATCACAAACTGGCCCAAAGGTGAGAATCTGGACTATCGTCCAAAGAAGAAGAGGACCAGGTGACACATGCTGAGGAGGCCCCACCATAAAATCAACTACCTGAAAATGACATCTTTGCACTCTCTTCACAGATGGTTCCTGTTGCATTGTAGGGACAAAACGAAAATGGAAAGCATATGTATGGAACCCCACCCAGTGTGTCCCAGAAGCTACCAAAGGACACGGTGGATCAAGTCAGGTTGCAGCTGAAAGTCATCCAGGTGGCTTTGGATATCATTGAATGAGAGAAGTAGCCAGCACTCTGCCTCTGTACTGATGCATGCATGGTAACTCTGTAGGGATGGCTGGACCAATGAAAAAAGGCCAACTGACAGAACCAAGGAAAACCCATCTGGGGAGGGAGTTAATTTTATTGGAGTTCCTGCCCCAATATTTGTCTTTAAACCTAGACAGAAGTGTACATTGGCATGCTACAGCAAGCGAGGTGTCCCTGAGCATGTGTGTCAGCCTGTGATCCCAGCACTGATTCTTTCAGCCTGTGCCCAGTGCTTTGTTACAGCTGTCCTCTGTTTCTTTGACATACAACACAAGTCAGTGGCTCCTGAAGGACCCCTCTCAGGACAAGACCACTTTTGCTTAAGGACATTTCTCTCCTTTTCACCTCTGGAGAGGGGTCTTCTCTTCTGCTGTCACTGCTGCCACACTGTTGCTGGATCCCCGGAGCAGCTCTTTCTAGCGATATACTGAGCTGAAGGGATGCCCATTCGTGGTATGAGCACTGTCACAAGTGCGGTGTGGCAGAGAACACAGGGCTGTGAGGTCTGCACTCTCCTCTCCAGCTCTATCTGATTGTGACAGATTTCAGAACTTGGGTTTCAGGTTTTCTGCACATATGGCTGTATTTGTTACATTTGGCCACATTTTCAAGATTTCTTTTGCAACACAATGGAACCTGAGGGTTTCATATTTTGGTTAAAAATAAACTTGCTCTCATGCAATCTTATGACTCTGGGATTTGAAGTGATAGGCATGTCAAACCTGTAGTTTAACTAGGACTTCTGAGGAGAGAGGAGGAAAGAGACAGAATAAGGACAACTAGAGTGATGCTTGTGAGAAAAAAAAAAAAAAAGTCATTGAGTACATAAGTGTCTTCTTTCATATTGTTTTGTTTTCCTATTAAATGTGGATCAGTGCTTCTGAACTTTGATGAAAAAGTTCCAAAGAGATTGCAATTGTGAACTCAGCTTTGGAGAATCAGGAAAGAAAGCAAAAATAGCATGAGAAATCTTTAGTCCCTTGTTTTGACTTCTCCACATGAAAAGTAAACTCCACAGCAGGTAGACTGGCCTGAAGATAAATCATCTGTGTGTTGTTAAACATTACCTTTAAAATGCAAGTGCTACAATCAAGAGAGATACCTCTGTCTGTCTGTCTGCCTGTCAGCTATTCTGGCCTCATATAAGCTGTTTGTCCCACAGCCCCGATCTGTTTTCCAGAAAATCTTGTGGCAGAATTACCAAACACATTATTTTGGTGGAGTCTAACATAACTTTCATTGGTATGTATACAAAGAGAGGAAACTTTCCTATTAAGTTACTACCCTGGCTCTATTCAATTTCAGAAAGTTGACTCTTTTGCACCTTTATATTTATAGATAACCTATAATGGGATTTTAAAAATATAGAATAGTAAAATATAGCTATGGTAATACTCCCCATGGTTTTTGGTGTTTATGTTTGAAATTTCTTGCCAACTACGTGCTTGATTTTCAGCCTTCTTACTATATTAAGTTTAATTAACTTGTAGTCAATATTTCTAGGAAATAGAGATGCATTCATGTGTGTTTATTTTTTTTCTGACAACTTCCCTTACTGGTTTCTACTTTTAATTCTTTTTGCATTAATCCTTGCCATTATATCTGAAGCAGATAGCAACTAAGGGAATTAAAGATGGAGTCTTACAAGTTTCAGATAAAATTTCAAAAGGAACAGATACATCTTCCAAATGTGTTAATATGACCTTCTATAAAATGTCCATTTGTGAATGAATGTAGTTAAAAATAATTGAATTAATTCAAAACTGTTTGTTAGATCAAATGACTGAAAGAAAATATTTGATGAGCATATATGATACTAATGAATACACTAGAAACTATCTGTGAATATTGTCCTATTTTATCTATTTACTGCATGCACCATTGTTCATAATTTCAGACTATTCTGAAAGTATTAGGATAATAACTGATTAGTTAGGATAATATATAAGTATTAATAAATGTATCAATTGAGGCATATAGTGTTTTCAATCATTTGATTTTTTTAGCAATTCAGGAATGTCCTGGCAATAATAAGAACTAAGTCTAAGTCTTGTGTCTTCCTTATGTGAGACATTGTCATATTGGAGTTAAATCTATCTTGCTATCAGAAAGACCTGTTGTTTTCCTCTTTGCGTTTAAAATGATGTTCTAACAATAGAAGTACTCACTGAAGAAACCATGGTTACAGTGGAAATAAGTTGTATCTGCATCACTGTGAATTCCTTTTCATTTTTGCTGTGTCCATTGTAGACATGTATACAAGGACCTCAAGTAGTAGCCGTTGCTCTGGTATTTAGAAAAACAGAGAGAGGTAGGGTGGGAAGAGAGGAGACAGATCATTCAGATACCAACCTATGGTCTTTTTTTGAGAGAATGAATTCAAGAAGAGTCTTCAAAAGTCTAAACACACACTTCTGACTCTTCAGCAAGTGGGAGAAGAGGGGGAAGAAACATGCTGCATTGACATTACTTCTTTTCAAGTGACATAGCAGTTGTCCTTCCTTGTGCATCACTGATGTAAAGCAAAACCAAATCAGAACACATTCTAGGCACTTTTCTCCTTGGAACCAGGGCTAGACCAAAAATCAATGAAGCTGTTCTCAAAGTAAAATACTAATCATCAGGAGTTTAAATTTGTCAGAATATGATTCTAGATGGTCAGAATATAAAGCAATGGATATATTGATTTTCAAAACAAAATAATCATCTCTTCCCCATATATTTATGTATTTTACACCACGACAACAAATAGAGCAGAAAACTAAATCTTTCGCATTAAGTTTTTTTCTCAACACAGGATGACACTTACAGCTACAGGGCTGGAATTCATTTGCATCTACTGTTACATCACTCCTGCCTTTTTCTTGGACCCTGTTTGGACATTCTTTTTCAATCACTACTGTGGCACCCAACTTGAAGATGATGAGTCTAATCGTGGATTAATGGTATGTTCAGAAACCACTTTTTTTAGTTGTCTGAAGCTTGGGATGGTTGGTCTGTTTAGGGGTTTTTATGCAGAGGAAAACAGGACATTTATTATCACTTGTAATTTTTACATGATACCTACCATACATTTGCCTACAAAGTAGTTTCTGCAGTACAGTAGAAGAACAAAAACCAACCAAACACACACACACACACACACACACACACCCACACTCGAAAGAAACCAAAACAAAAATGAGCCACCAAACAGTCCCCAACACAGATGAAGATAACGTGGTACAAAGCCCTGCAAAAGAGTGAGTTCAGACTTGTTCAGAAAGTGTTTTGGACAACTGAAGAGTGCTGCTGTACCTGTGTGAAATGTGTATGTGCCATTCCCCTTCATTTTTCTACACTACCATTACAGTTTTATTTACACATCTTTTTTCAGCATTCCTTAATGAGTATTAGTGTGCACTGTGGTAAAGTATAGCAGTAGAGGTATTTTGATCACCTGAGTTTGATACCAATCAGTAATACAAGCTTGTACAGTTTTTCTCTTGGTGATGTTTTTAACTCTCTCAAACTTGTAATGAAATGCAACAATTTGCAGAATGATGTCCTCTCTTGTGGGAGAGAAGGTCATGAACCGAATAGCGAAATTTTAGAATGGATCAGGAAAGTTATTTCAAATAATCACAAGCAAGCCAAATGCATCCTTATTATGTCTGAAAAAATGTAAATCAGGTTTCTGTCCAGTGTGAATATTTCCACCTTTTCTTCTAACTCCTGTGTTGTGCATATAGATATAAATCAAAAGAGTTGTACGAGTACTGACTTGGGCTGAGGAGACAACAACAGTGTCACCTTTCTTGTTGCTACATCTGCAGAACTCAGCTTTAGATGATAGCAACTCTGTGTAGCTTCTGGTGACTAGAGGATGGACTGGTAACAGAAATGAAGAATAAAAGCAGGATGCAAAAAATGTTAATTGTTAGAATATGAAAAAGAGAGAGATGAATTGTCCAGTTGAAATAAACATGAAGTAAGATGAAGGGGAAACAGGGTGCAGGGTGCAGAGTGCTCACACTCCAAGGGTGCGGGGTAGAAAAGGGGTATTTCTATTGAAATGGTGCCTGGCTTAAGTAGGATTGGTAAGGAAGGTTCTGGAACGGGGTGGAACTTGGGAGGGATTTAGGGAAGAGCCTGGGAGGGGTTTGCAATACAAGGCAAGAGCCTCCAAAACTGGGAACACAGGAGCAAATGCAGACCATACAAGGAAATGCTATCCTGCTGCAAACAGGGACTAATCTGAGGTGGGTTACAAGCCATGAGTGATGCAAAATTCCAGGAGGGACACACAGTGAAACAAAGGGAAAGACATATAACATGATGAAATCCTCAAACGGGATACAGACTTTAAACAGCACACAGTCCCTAAACATAGCAACGGTCCATATAAACACAGCAAGCAGTTTTCCAGAGCTCAGGCAGTCACAGATCTGTGCTGATTAAGCTGTTCTTCCACAGCTGGTATCTCTCTCCTGCAACAGTAAAAATGGACATAAGAAAGAAAAATGGAAGCTCTAACAAGGAAAGAAGAAACAAATTAATGTGACACCATGAGAAGGCCTGTTTCACAATTCATCAATAAAAGTGTTGTGAGCACTGAGGTGTTTTGTTTCATAAAACCAGTCTCATTCTTTTTAAATCATAAATCTTTAGACTAGATAATTTGACTGTATATAGAAAAGGTAAAAGCAGTTTAATGCATTTTATTTTCTGTCTGAGGTGTTTTAGGTGTCTTATTTTCTATAGTCTAATATGAATGAAGTATTTACATCTCAAAATGGGACTTTTAACCTGCAAAAGGGTTCTTTTACCAAAAAGAAGCTTTCTAGTTATTGCTGTGGTCATTGAAGAATGCAGCCTTTGTTGCTCTGTCATGTTTTATTCCCTTAGGAAGATAGTTCCTTAGGCTGGAGGAATGAAGAATGCTGTTCATCTTTAAACTCAACATCAGTCAAACATCTACAGACTTTTATTTCTTATTCTACCTTCTGCATGCAGGGGGACATTTGATATCAAGTTCTGAAGAAAATTTGGAAAGATCACTAAAGGAAAAGGTTAATCTTTGGAATATCTGTGTAAATATTTCCTATCTGTAACTTCTTGAGGAAAAAATTGAGTTTCAGCTGGGAAAGCTGTAAAAAAAAAAATTGCATTCAGAATAGGAAACACAAATTACAGTAAAATTATAACAGCTTTATTTAAAAAAACACCCAAAATAATATTGTTCCAGCAAGAACAGTAAAAGGAAATGTAAAAGCAAATTACATTTTTAGAAATAAATAAGTAATCTAATAACTTGCTATTCAGGCAAATTTTGCAGCTTGTTAAGAAATGACCAAGGGTCTTGGAAATACCTCTGTAAAAACAACATTATGGATATTAGATTTCTTGTCACTGCTTAATGTCCCATGTCAAATGAGCAATGCTTGAACACTAGATAGTGTTAGACATGGCTGGAAGGAGAATGAGAAAACATGAATGCTCTCACTTGGAATTATAAGCAAGCAGCAGTACGTCCTTGAATCATACCATTACCGATAATAAATATTTAACAGTTGGAATGTAGGCCTTCTCTAGATACAAAATTTGTATTGTTGTAATTAAAATTATATCTCATATGTTCAGCTGAACCATATAAAAAATGAAACTCTGTGAAGGGCTCTTGATACTTGTGGCTGTAACAAGACTGGATCTAAGAATATATTTGAAAAGTAATCTGAAACAAAGAAGGAACTATACCTGGATTAAAGGAGGAAAATATTTTCATGCTTAAAGTCTATAATGCAGAATGTTTTCCTGACTTAAATATATATATATATATATTAAATTGATGGGTTATGAAATAAATTTTTAGGGTTTAGTAAGTCCCATTTCTATATCTGTTGAAATAAATTATTTTCTTAATCATGTTGGTATACTTTAGAATTAGAACCAGGAATGGACATTTTATTCAGTAGGTAAGTCACATTAGCAAGAGTTGCAATAAAAAGAAATTTGGCTCCATGTGGTTTGTGCTCATATGCAGCTTGAAGAAATATAAATCTTAGTATCTTCTAAAGTTTGAAAAATCCAAGCAGCAACTTGCAGTATGTGGGAGTGGTCTGGAATAGAAATCAAAACTGCTTAGTAGAGGTTTTAGTCACATGAAAACTGCAATAATTGCATTTCTTTGAGAGTTGAAGTATAAGTTTCTTTAATAACAAACATTTCCCAGTCAAAGCTACCAAACTTTTGTGACAAAGCCTGAATCTTGGCCTGCTTTTGCTGAGTTTTAGGAAAACAGATTTTAAATTATATTCACAATACTTACACCCAGGCTGAATGACAACAAGGAAACACACAGGCCTGAAGACCTCTATTAGACAGAAGTTTGATGCAAGTTTGCAAGATACCTAACAATGATGCTACATTATTCAAATTAGTATTATTATTGCAATGCTGAGTAATTTAGAAAACATGTTAAGACATTGTGAAAAATAATGAACTGGTAATGGAAGAAGTGTAAATCACAGTAAAAAACCACTAAAACAGTAACAATGTAGATTCATGTAATACAGTTTTACATTTTTATTTGTATAGTTAACATATATAGTTAGCATGGATAATATATAAGTACATCTAACGAAATACCATTGTATTCTGAAATTCACAAGACGAATACAGACAGAAGAAACTCTGTAAAGGGGATGTCTCAACAAAGTGTAAGCGAGAGGGAAATTCTTCAGAATGCTCTTTATAACCATATCACCTTTCTTCCTCAGGACTCCCCATAAGGATTGTCTTAAGTAGTGTATATTGGGATTTAGTCATATTCTAAATCCTGCCTAAATAAGGAATTAGGTCCATTTCGAAATTGTCTTTGTTCTATGTAGCAATGCAGTCCATCTACTTCCCTAGACACTTTAACATTAGTCATTGATACTTAAAGGTGGCTGTTTTGGACAGAGTGATCACCTGTCTCACAAGCAGGGCTCTGCAGATACTGATATTTCAGAAAAAAAAGCACTGACTGCATCTGCATTGTAGTAATTTAAATAAAAGAAACTCTGTTAGATGGACTGGTGTATTGGATTTTCATGGCTACACCAGTGGCTTCTTTGAGCAGCTGACAGAAACATCTCCCATGTCCAACAGAGCCAATGCCAGCTGGCTCCAAGATGGACCTGCTGCTGGCCAAGGCTGAGCCTGACAGCAATGGTAGTAGTTTGCCTCTGGGACATCAGATTTAAGGAGAGGGGAAAACTGCTGGACAATAGCAGCCAGAGAGAGGAATGAAAATGTGTGAAAGCAACAATCATGCTGACACCAAGGCCAGTGGAAAAGGCAGGGAGAAAGAAGGTTCTCCGGGTGTGGAGTAGAGGTTTCTCTACAGCCTGTGATGCAGCCCACAGTGAGGCAGGCTGTCCCCCTGCAGGCCACAGTGGTCCACGGTGGAGGAAATATCCACCTGCAGCCCACAAAGAACCCCACACCAGAACAGATGGTTGTACAATAGCAGCCAGAGAGAGGAATGAAAATGTGTGAAAGCAACAATCATGCTGACACCAAGGCCAGTGGAAAAGGCAGGGAGAAAGAAGGTTCTCCGGGTGTGGAGTAGAGGTTTCTCTACAGCCTGTGATGCAGCCCACAGTGAGGCAGGCTGTCCCCCTGCAGGCCACAGTGGTCCACGGTGGAGGAAATATCCACCTGCAGCCCACAAAGAACCCCACACCAGAACAGATGGTTGTTCCTGTGCTGGAGCAGGTTTGCTGACAGGACTCGTGACCCTGTGGGGGGCCCACACTGGAGCAGTTTGTGAAGAGCTGCAGCTCGTGGAAAGGACCTATGCTGGAGAAGTTCAGGGAGGACTATCTCCCTTGGGAGGGACCCCTCACTGGAGAAGGAGAAGAATGTGAGTAGTCCTCCCCCTGAGGAGACAAAAGTGTCATAACCAACTGCAGCCTCCATTCTCCATCCACCTGCACCACTTGGGAGGAAAAGGCGAAGGGAATTGGGAATAAAGTTAAGGCTGGGAAGAAGGAAGGGCTGGAAGGTGTCTCAAAGGCTTGGTTTTATTTCTCATCATGGTCTGTTTTGATTGGTAATAAATTAATTAATTGCACCAAGTCAAATCTGTTTTGCCCTTACGGTATTGGCTGAGTGATCTCTCCCTGTCCTTACTTCAGCCCAGGAGCTTTTTGTTCTGTTTTCTCTCTCCTGCCCAGCTGAGGAGGCAAGGGATAGAGCAGCTTTGGTGGGCACTTGGTATCCAGCCAGGGTCAACCTGTAGCAGTTAGATGTGTTTCTGTAGCTGATCAGAGACATTTTCTCAGTTGACTGGGAGTTGAAACAAACTGGATCAATACCTTCCTGGAGCAGTCATCTGTAATTCTGTGTTAGTTCCCAGCAGAGATGGGAAGATTGTAGTGAATCTGCAGATAGTGGTAATTTATATTGATTCTTATCCTCTGTCAAGTGTTACTGTACTTTTGTTTTGTCATGATTTTGTACCAAAATTTGTTCTATTTGCTAAGGTTTTGCGTGAGTCAGGTCCTCAAAA
>VXBX01009292.1:904674-985027 GCA_013400415.1 Scytalopus superciliaris | reverse complement strand
CATTATTCAAATTAGTATTATTATTGCAATGCTGAGTAATTTAGAAAACATGTTAAGACATTGTGAAAAATAATGAACTGGTAATGGAAGAAGTGTAAATCACAGTAAAAAACCACTAAAACAGTAACAATGTAGATTCATGTAATACAGTTTTACATTTTTATTTGTATAGTTAACATATATAGTTAGCATGGATAATATATAAGTACATCTAACGAAATACCATTGTATTCTGAAATTCACAAGACGAATACAGACAGAAGAAACTCTGTAAAGGGGATGTCTCAACAAAGTGTAAGCGAGAGGGAAATTCTTCAGAATGCTCTTTATAACCATATCACCTTTCTTCCTCAGGACTCCCCATAAGGATTGTCTTAAGTAGTGTATATTGGGATTTAGTCATATTCTAAATCCTGCCTAAATAAGGAATTAGGTCCATTTCGAAATTGTCTTTGTTCTATGTAGCAATGCAGTCCATCTACTTCCCTAGACACTTTAACATTAGTCATTGATACTTAAAGGTGGCTGTTTTGGACAGAGTGATCACCTGTCTCACAAGCAGGGCTCTGCAGATACTGATATTTCAGAAAAAAAAGCACTGACTGCATCTGCATTGTAGTAATTTAAATAAAAGAAACTCTGTTAGATGGACTGGTGTATTGGATTTTCATGGCTACACCAGTGGCTTCTTTGAGCAGCTGACAGAAACATCTCCCATGTCCAACAGAGCCAATGCCAGCTGGCTCCAAGATGGACCTGCTGCTGGCCAAGGCTGAGCCTGACAGCAATGGTAGTAGTTTGCCTCTGGGACATCAGATTTAAGGAGAGGGGAAAACTGCTGGACAATAGCAGCCAGAGAGAGGAATGAAAATGTGTGAAAGCAACAATCATGCTGACACCAAGGCCAGTGGAAAAGGCAGGGAGAAAGAAGGTTCTCCGGGTGTGGAGTAGAGGTTTCTCTACAGCCTGTGATGCAGCCCACAGTGAGGCAGGCTGTCCCCCTGCAGGCCACAGTGGTCCACGGTGGAGGAAATATCCACCTGCAGCCCACAAAGAACCCCACACCAGAACAGATGGTTGTTCCTGTGCTGGAGCAGGTTTGCTGACAGGACTCGTGACCCTGTGGGGGGCCCACACTGGAGCAGTTTGTGAAGAGCTGCAGCTCGTGGAAAGGACCTATGCTGGAGAAGTTCAGGGAGGACTATCTCCCTTGGGAGGGACCCCTCACTGGAGAAGGAGAAGAATGTGAGTAGTCCTCCCCCTGAGGAGACAAAAGTGTCATAACCAACTGCAGCCTCCATTCTCCATCCACCTGCACCACTTGGGAGGAAAAGGCGAAGGGAATTGGGAATAAAGTTAAGGCTGGGAAGAAGGAAGGGCTGGAAGGTGTCTCAAAGGCTTGGTTTTATTTCTCATCATGGTCTGTTTTGATTGGTAATAAATTAATTAATTGCACCAAGTCAAATCTGTTTTGCCCTTACGGTATTGGCTGAGTGATCTCTCCCTGTCCTTACTTCAGCCCAGGAGCTTTTTGTTCTGTTTTCTCTCTCCTGCCCAGCTGAGGAGGCAAGGGATAGAGCAGCTTTGGTGGGCACTTGGTATCCAGCCAGGGTCAACCTGTAGCAGTTAGATGTGTTTCTGTAGCTGATCAGAGACATTTTCTCAGTTGACTGGGAGTTGAAACAAACTGGATCAATACCTTCCTGGAGCAGTCATCTGTAATTCTGTGTTAGTTCCCAGCAGAGATGGGAAGATTGTAGTGAATCTGCAGATAGTGGTAATTTATATTGATTCTTATCCTCTGTCAAGTGTTACTGTACTTTTGTTTTGTCATGATTTTGTACCAAAATTTGTTCTATTTGCTAAGGTTTTGCGTGAGTCAGGTCCTCAAAAACCTTCCTGTTGTGATATTGACTGAAAAAAAAATCATAAAGTCCTACAGTAAATTCTAAGAGGTTGCTTAATTAATACAGTAAGTTCAAAGTACAGACTATTTTCCAGGATGCTGTGGTGGACAGAAATTGTTGGGCTAAGGTGAAGTCAAGAAAAATTTCTGATGCTTGTATTTACTAGAAGTCACTAAATAAAACTCAGCTATAATGCTAGCAAACCAAACTCATCACATTTCATGCCATTCACCTTTCTACTCTGGAATAGATAATATTTTCCACTACTTGTTCTGACAAATAAGGCATCAAAGGCTTTTGCACATCTTCAGCTTTTATAGCACCACAGTATTTGCCAGCTTTGTCAGGTGTGAGTAGTGAAAGTCAAGTGGATTTATCTGGGCATTCAAAGTCTCATGTGCTCTACTCTCGCTTATAGCTCCAGTTGACTAATTTGCAGTGTTATGCCATTTTCTCCATCAAAAATGAATCATTCGTGCTTAGGGGTAATGAGCCAAACTGTGTGGGTGTGCCCTCATCGGCACACAGGGCAGAAACCAAAATAAGCTTCTCATAGCATCAAAAATACCATTTCATATGTTCTCTGGCTTGCCAGCCACAAGTTACCACAAATAGCAGATAGAGCCACTACTAGTAAAAAGATTGTGTGTGTATATACGTGTGTGTGTGTGTATATATATATAAAATGTAAGCTGGAAAGATGATTCATTACCTACTATCAGTTTAATTTCATATGCATAAAAATTACTGTTGTGTTCCAGTTGAGTTTAGCGTGCTCAGGAGCAAGACAGAAAATACCCTGGTTGGAATCTACATCACAAGCCTATTCACGTTCTTCTATAGCTTCCAGAACTGAATTATAGTTTCTTTAAAGTCTGATTGCTACATGAAGATGTAAAGGTTTCTACTGCATTAAGGAAACTATGCCCTTAACTAGCTATAGTGCACCAATAAGCAGTATAATAAATAGCTGCCTGAAGTGGGTGGAATCAATACCAAGATTGCATGCAGTCAAATATTCCCACAGTAGCAGAATCTCTACTTACTCAAAAATATGTCATTGTTTTAAAATAACTTCCCTACAGAATAGTTTAGGTCTTCTGAGGGAGCATCTTCATCTTTCCTTATAAGAGCACTCAGGATACACATAAATACTGATCATTTATTTTTCATGTGTGAGTCATAACTAAAAAAGGTTAAATGACAACCTGAAAGAAAATAAGCGAGTTTGGTCATTGTATTCATCAATAAAAGAAAATAAAGTGCAAACATGATATTTTGTGATATTTTAATCTATTCTCCATTTAACCCCCTGATTTAGAAAGAATGTTTGAAAATTTTAATGCTACCCTAAATGAGAAGAGTATTGTGAATAGCAGGAATATATATATATAACTTTGGACATTTATAGTTGTCATTTAAGCTAAATTACTGTTGACATCATGAAAGGCTGTTAGCAGGAGAAGTGAAAGAATGGCTTGATAGGCAGCAAAACCCCAATGTTACATTCTCATTTACTCAATATAAGAATCTGCAGACCAAAAGAATCAATGGGGGAAAGATTCAGCCTGCAAATAAGGAAGAGGACCAAGAGATGCCCCAGTGTAATTTTTAGACTGTAGCAAAAAGGCTATCATTTTGCCCTCCTGAGAGCTAGAAACATCAAAATGAAATTCTATCTATGTAAGGACTTGAAGGAAAGCCAGCAGAAAGAATACATACACATCTGTTACTTTTAATTCCTTTCCCTGAGTGCTGTAAATCAGAGGCTGTTTGGAAGCAAGGCTGTACTGTTGAGCTCTAGTAGTATTCACAAGCCATGAAAGCAGATTTCTGCAGGGTTAAGGACTGTGGTTTGATGAGTGGTTAAATAGAACATGGACATTCAGCCAGAGAGAATGTGAATAAATGAATAGGCGTGGTCCGGAGGAAAGGATACATCTAAGGAATTGGAACAATTTACAATTCCATCCAGTATATCCAGGAATATAAGATTTTTTCTGCACTTCTTTAAAAATAAGGCACCTATTACAAAAACAAAGTGTATTTTACAGTTTGCATTCTTCCATAATTTCACTTTCTGCTATTAACTTCCTGTGTCACCTTTGAAAAATCACTGAAGCCCGGATTGTCAAATACATTTTGTGAGCCATACATTTTGGTAAGTCAGTGATACTTACATTTCTTCAGGATCTTGGTATTATTAGGACACACAATTCTCTACTTGGTATAAAGAGTTCATGGTAGTATTTAATGTAATTCTGTGAATTAGCTCCAGGATTACAAATGCAAATGGAAGATACACAAGGTTCTCAGTGGAGAGTCTTGGATCAGGCAAATGCAGAAAGAAATCTTTCATAGGACAGTTCATTGTGAGGACACTTTGTAAGAGAAGGGTTGGCAACCACTGAGAAGCTCTCAAATATGCTGAATAAGCCTAAGGACTCTTGGAGAAAATTAGTAGGGCACTATGTGCACTAAAATGAATGAGTCAGGTGTGAGCATAGAGGGCACTGGGGTTTGAAAATTCTGGGAAGAAAGAACTTGGGGATAGTCTCTGGAGCAGCTCATTGACTCAGGCATCAGTCGGTGCTCTTGGGTCTCCATGGCTTCCAGACCTGCTGCTACAATCCAGCTGGCTCAGAGCAATGAGCCCATTATGTTATACATCTGCCTGCACGCATCCCTTACATTGAAACAAACATAGAATATCCGTGCTGTTCATTTCCTTTAAGTTCTTTCTTTTACTAAATTGTGCTAATTTTACAGAGGACCAAGTCATGTCCTCTGTGAAAATTTGGTTTCTTCTCAAAAAATCTGGGTGATCCTAAAAAAGCCACCGATGATACTTTGGTATCAGTGTTAAAATTTCTACAGCTCCTGCTGATATCCATTTTCCTGGGATGTTGTGTTTACTGCTGGTACTTAGATTAAACACTAGCATTTTAAAATTAAATTGACACTCCAAAAACAATTGACAGTGAAGAACAGTATTTTACCAGTGCAAGGGAGTGATAGCAACAGTCATACAACCTTAGCTGGTGTTTGAAAGTACACGAAACTACAGAATGTAATTTATAAATAGTTTTGAATAGCTGTAGGGAGCTAATTTCTTTCAAAGAGCAGAATGCTTCTTACTAATTAGTTTTTTCTTCCAGTGAGAGGAATTTTTATGGCTTTAACTACTAGGCAAAAGTACCTAATAAGATATTAAAAAGTCCATAGAGCTCTGAGTCTCATTCAGTCTCAGTAAAGACAGATAATTTCTACTGACTTCAGAACATGATCGATCAAATCCTGCTAGACGTGACATAACAGAATTTGTCACCATGTACATGTGCATGGAATATTGTTGTCTTATTTAGGTTATTCGTTATTTCTTATCACCTTATCATCCTGTATAAACTACTGTGTGTTAAAACATAGCTCCTTTTTAGTAGTTCTCAGTGCCCAATAATGCATAACTTCTGCAGTCAGGGGGAAGTCTGTCACAAAAAGAGTGTATTTTAGATTTTAAGCTGTATGAATGAATGCTTTAGACTACCTTTAGTCTGAAGTTCTATCTCGAAATGGAGATCAAAAGGCCTTTGTAAACAATGCCATCCAGTTTTGACTTAAAATAAAGAAGGTGTTCTAGCTTAATCTATTAAAGAGGAAACATCTGTATCTGACTAATATACATCTATTGTGAAGTTTTGTAAATACTGTTTAGTAATTAAGAGCAGACTGTTGCCAGCTTAGTTTTTGTTCTTTGGAGAAAAAAATTGAGGTGCTGGAGCATGTCAAGAGAAGGGCAACAGAGCTGTTGAAGAGTCTGAAGCGCAAGTCTTATGACGAACAGCTGAGGGTGTTTACACTGGAGAAAAGGATGCTCAGGGGAGACCAGCGGCACAAAAGGTTGTAGCAAACTGGGGATCAGCTTCTTCTTGCAGGCAGCTAGTGACAGGATGAGAGGAAATGGCCTCAAACTGCCCAGAGGAGGTTCAGTTTGGATATTAGGAAAAAATACTGAAAGAGTGGTTAAGCATTTGAACAGACTCTCTGGGGAAGGGCTGGAATAACCATCTCTTGAAGTGTTGAAAAAATGAGTAGACAAGTCATTTTGTGATATCATTTAATGTCCATGGTGCTCTTTGAAGGTTGGACTTGATGATCTTGAAGATCTTTTCCAAACTTGATGATTCTATGATTATCTTCTGTGATAAATATATTTTATTAGCCTCATGTTTTTATATGTAATAAGTATGATAAAAATGCGTGAAACAAGAAATCTATGTATATTTTTGTAACCTGCCACTGGAAGCAGTGAAGAAATCCATTGTATTCCATTGTAAGTTCTTATATTTGTTCCAGGAGGACTTTTTTTTGCATGTGTTGTACTACTTTCTGCTTAATTAGAGAAGGGAAATGTAAAAAATATTGTATTAGTATAGGTAGTACATATAACTGCACAAATTAATGTGACTTTAACCTAATCCTAGTGTCAGATGTGTTTATGCATTTTGTGGCTTGAAAAATCATTGAGTCAAGTCATTCAGACTTATTGAGGACAAAAATCAAGGAAAGAAAAAGGCATTTTTTTCCCCTGGCTTTCTATTAAAGATCTGCTTTCAAGATGAAGTTTAAAATTGCGCAGATAATTTGATCTGTGGCTGCCAGAAAGTGTTGGCTTAGATTAGTTTCTTGTGTTAGCATCTCTTCTTCTAATTTAAAATAACTTTTTATCCTTGTTTTCCCTTTTGAAGAGAGAACTGGTGTAGCACAACCGCAGACCTTATATCATGTTGAAGCAGCAGTCCTACTGTGCAAATGTTAAAATTGTAAATTACCTGAAACATATTGGAGAAATGAAATATATTTGACTCTCAGCATTTGATTTCTCCCTCCACAGGAGATCTTATGTTATGTCGACATTGCGATTAGAGACATGATTGCAGCAACTATAACTATACTTAAACTTGCTTTCATAGAGCTAGCTGAAGCAATCATTCTACAAAAGTCATACCTGTAGTTAGGTTTCTCGAAGTATNATATATATATACAGATCCTGAGAACACTGGTCTGAGCATGGTTTTACAAAAGCTCGTTTTATAGCCATAGTACTTTGTGTTTGCTACAAACACAATGGAAGTAGAATGGGTAAGAGAGAAATTTTTTCACTTTTTGAAAAAAGGTACTCACACTTTAAATAATTGCAGTCTGTGTCACTGCTATTATAATAATCAAACTATAGGAAGAGATGCTTCAGCAAAAGCCTTTTTTTTCAAACCAGAAAAAGAATGCTGGAGGAGTTGTTTCGAAAGATTGTTTGAGGAGGTGATGACTCTTTAATTGCTAGTCAAGTTTTAGCATTACTCTTCAGTATAATTTGCAAGAATGACATGTTAGTGGCTACTGCAATGGTCGTTTTCTGTGCTGAAGACACTTAGAAAGATGTTGCATAATATAAACACATTATTTTCATGTACTACATCAGTGATGTGTTGATATATTATGATCTATATTCTTCTTAAAGTAATTATTTTTAAGACATTCAGTTTCTTCATCAGAAATAATTTAATTATCCCTGTCAGGACCAAGCCTGGATTATTCTATTGTTTTTACCATTAATAATGCAATTTTTTGTCTCTTTCAAAATTTAATAGGAATTAAATAGCAAAATTTAATAGTAAACAGGGAAATTATTTTTTTAAACTATGATTTTTTGCAAAGCGAACACCCGAGTTCCCATCACCTTTAGCATTCCTTTATAAAAATAAGGTATTTTCAAACTCCAGATTTTTCATCCCAGTGATAAATGTAATAGGGGAAAAATCTTGAAAACACTTTTCAATTTCTCCTGTTAATATGTCGGTAAGCCTTTTTGCTTAATTATTTTTAAATATACTTATGAATTAATGGTTTTTTTCTTCAAATAATGTTATTTTATAATAGCCATTTAAGATTCTACTCCTGCTACCTCTACTTGTCATCTAAAAGAATCCTTGGAGTTTTACGTCTATTATTTAAACTCCAATTAGTTATCACAGTAACACATAAATCAATTCCATTAGTATAATTTAGAGAAAACTATCAATAACTGTATGGAAAACTATTAGTTATTCAGTTCTTAGTTCTCCTGCTGTTAATAAATTTATTTTTCTGTAAAATAAAATCTTTACAGACTGGTGAATTTCTGTATTTCCACTTGTTCAAATATTGTAAGAAGTGACATCCCTATTTCACTACATAGTCACGTTTTTAGAAGTATCGATTTATTCAAAAGATTTTCCTGTATATAGGTTGGGGGATTAATTTTACATAACAGAATTAATAAGGTTATAAAATGTTGGTTAAAATGGTTAATTAGTCAATCTGGTTATTATAGAATATTGGTTAAAAGCATTTGAGAAATAGTTATTAGTCTAGAACAAGTACAATGCTCTTGAGAGAAGCAGTGGTACCTTAGTTAAGAAAACTTGATTTTCTGTTGGAAGGAAGTTCTGGTGAAAAAAATCCCTACCACTTCCTAATGTGGGCACTTTCGTAATTGTTACCATCAGTTCAGCTTATGTGGGTACTGAATGATTTGATGTAACGTGCAGAAATTTCTGTAGTCGCATGCACAGTGCATCACTCCTTAGGCCACCAGTTAAGCTGCTGTCTCTGCCTCCTGGTAAGGTGCCACAGTGCACTCAACCACCTGCCCATGACAACTCTGCATTAAACAGCCCCCGCCTCCAAAGGAAACCTGACTTTCTGACCATTTTCTTTCTAAATGTCTTTCCAGCTGCCACATGACCTCCCTTCCCTCTCCACTTATTACTGTCTTTAGAGAAGGAAGCAAAACATCAAATCACCATTAGCAGATTTATGCCCTCTGTGAATCTGTTATTGCTCAGCCATTTCATCACACAGCAGGCTGGTGCTGGGGGTGTGCGTGTGTGTGTGTGTGCGCAACACTTGCAGTCACTGCTGTCAGCGCATTTGGAGAGCATGTCTCAAGCCCCAGAGATTTCATGCCTCATGTAGATTAAGAAACAGATTTTACTAGGCTACTTGATCTGCTTGGTAGACAAAATAAAAATGTGTCAGACAAAAAGACATATTTTGCTACAGTCAAGTGGAATTCAAACTCTACTCCACACTCAAATTTTTCACATTTGTAGGTATGGAATGCAGAGATACTCAAAACTTCTAGTGGAAAGACAGAGACATACTAATTTGAAAAGAGGCATATTTGTTTCTTCCCATATATTTCCAGAATTAAGACTTGGCTGTTTCTATGGAAAGGAACCAGAGAAATTTTGAAAATTAGAGGTTTTTAAAGATGGGAGTTTAAAAAACACTAGAAAAATAATTAAAGACCTTTATCAACAACCTTGGTAAGACAATACACAAACATGAATCCATGTATCTAATACACTCTGAATGGGAGCAACTGTTAAAATTGATTTCTATATTTTAGAAATTACTTCTGAGGACCCTCCTTGGGGAAATTAGTGCTCAGGCCTATATTACTAACAGTGAGGTTGTGAAATTAAGCCTATTTTAACCACCCACCACCACTCCCCACAGAAAAAAAAAAAATTAAATTATCCAAATTATTTTGCATCTTTTTTGTGTATACATTAGTCTCACATTTATTCAAAATCAACACACTTTACAATAAACCAAATAACCTTTTTTAAGACCTAGAAATTCTAAAACTAAATGATCCATCTTCAGTGACTCAGAACAAAAAAACTGGGTTGCTCTTTTCTCAAATATGGGTCTCATCTGAGGAAGCAAGAGACAGTCTTTGCTCTGATAGTCTATTATTTGCTGTTGAAATCTAGCAAATAATTGCACTAACACTTGAGGTTACTGGCATGCTCTGTGTACTGGTTATGTACTGGCATGCTCTGTGCTCTGTGTGCTCCACTCAGCAAGGATTTTATTACCCATACCACTTGACAGAGAGTATTTGATCTTGGTACCAATTAACTTGACTGAAAACTCAACAGCGCATTTACTTATCAATTAAAAGTGATTCTCTATTCAGTAATGGAAGATATTTGTTAGAAGTAAAAAAAGTAAAAAAAAAGTATATCACACAAAAAGTACCATTCCTAAGCATTTAATTTGATTTCATTTCATTTGATTCTAACTCACATTTCTCACATTTTCTTAATTTAAAGAAAATACCCATTCATCTTGCAGATGATGCCCTGGAAGGAAACAACCTCATTTCCTTTTTTTTTTATCCATAGAATAAGTGTTCCAATATCAAAATGGTTCAGCAAAAGATGCATTCTGAGATATCATGAATTAGCAGAAAGATTTACATTTAATACACTCATCATAATGCAACAAGCAATAATGGCACATAGCACTTTTAATATTTTTAAGGTACTTTAAAGATCGATTAATTAATTGATTGGCTTAATTGATGATAGTAGCAGATGTTCACATATTCTCTAGCGTGGAATACTGCCTCCAATGCAATTCCAACTGAATATGTAGCATGTTGTCTCATGCAATAGTGCAAAAGAGCACAAAAAGTGATACAAACTGCTACAAGGGCAAACTGGATCATATCAAAGTCAACTGCAAGATCTGTTGAGGCAGTGCACCTCTTCTTTGTGTAGTCTTATATCTTACATATTGAGATGCAGAGGGCATTTTAAGGCATTTATGTATGGCTGGGATCTCTGTGTATTGTGTGCTGTACGTGCTACAAAAATAATCTTTTCCAGAAGACTTGGAAGGGAAGCATGACGGCAACATGAATCATGTCATAAATATGTTGTGAACTATTATCTAACAGACATTTCTAAAAAAAAAGTTTAAATTGCATCACTGGTATTCCTAACATACTGTCAAATTATCTTTTAAACCTGGGTGGTTTGTTGAGCAAGAATAGTAAAAGGGTAAGAGTTTTTATTGCTGGTGATGTATGAGAAACATTTCAGTCAGCTCTGATTCCCCTCCTGATAACCTGTATCCCTTAGGGCTAGACCACTGAAGGTCAGTTTTGACATGAGTGTGAAGTAAGACTCGCTCAATCTTTTGGATATAATGCAGAAACCTTCAGCCCCCACTATAACTGCGACTTTTTGCAGTAGTGTGTGTACCTTGTTGCAATATGTGTGGACAAACTGGGATGAAAAGATTTTATTTAAAACAGATAAAGTTTTCTGACTACTAAATTCACTTTGGAAGCTGTTTTCATTACCTTGATCTCAGTGAGCATCTGCTGAGAAACTGAAGTACCTGTATCACCCAATATTTTCTGATCCCATTGGCCAGTTTTGGCAAAATTGGTCACTTCAAAATACTTAAATATTAATTAAATATTTATTAAAATGGATAGTTGTATAGAGAAAAGAAATCCTATTAGTGTTCCAAGGGAGAAAAATGCTAAGATGTCTTCTTAGTATACATGAGGGAATCCAACAAAGTATTTGTTTTGAAGTAAGGACATATGAATATTACAATCAATCCCTGAAGGCATTAATAAATCTAAAGTTTCAAGGAAGGTTATCTTTGATTTTTCATTACATTGGTGGACTTCAAATGCATTTTTGGTCATTAGTTTCACAGAGCTACCAGCTGATTTTCTTACTAATTGCCAAGTGATTCAGGCAAATCTGGTAATTGAAGTTTTTACAAAAATGAGATTGTTTGAATCACTTGCTTCCGCACATCTTGTCTAAATCCAGTCACTTCCAATTCTGCAAAGTATGATTTTTCATTTTTTCATCTTTGGACTTTTCTAAACTAAAAAGTTGAACTGATATAATTTGAACAATTGAAGTATTTCTGCATAAGATTGCTTATTAACAATATTATTTTACTTTAAAAAAGGAAAAAGATTTCAGAAGAATTCTGTAAATCCTAATTGGATTTGACCCTTAAGCATCCCTTCTAATTTAAGATATTCATGAGTCTATGATTTCTTCCTAACTACTATAGACCATCATTGTTAGCTAACTTAAATGTTTTAATCAAAAACTTCAGCCATAATTCATTGTTTTAACTACTTCAACAAGTCTGTTTGTTGCCTCAGGAGGGAAGATATATCAAGTTTACTAAGTTCCTACAAGTTTCATGAAAATAGCTGTATAAGAAACAAGCGCTGTTACTGAGAACAAGCTGAACCTGACTTATTGCATATGTCTGATTATAATTTTTGCTCTCCTATGCAGGGGGCTAATGATGTATTTCCTCTCTATTCAGTTGATTTGTCCATTTTTAACTCTTTTTTCCCCCACTTTCTTGTTTGCAACCTCCAAGCATTCTTGTGCCCTCACACCACACCACGGCACAGCTGATAGATGCACTCAGTTTCATTATATGAAATAGAAACGTTCTGATGAACTACAGCACACCCCTCACACTGTTGCACTCAAAATAGAATAGAGCAAACAAAAGATACTTATCTAGAGTCGGGGGAGGCAAGGGTGAGGTGAGAATTTTGTTGAGCCAAATACTATGAAATGTGGACACAACCGCTCAGTGCTGTGTGGCCCCAGTGTTAAAACCAGTCCTTAGGCCTTCCAGCACTACAGAATCCTTTTTTTAGGAATATGAAGGCAGCTTCTTGGCTACTATCTGTCATACTCCATCTCTTGTACTCCTCAGTCTTCTGGTTTTCAACATCTTGCTAATCAAAATATTAACAATATCTTCTGGATCAACTGTTCTTAGCCAGCAGATATGATTGTGTTCTTCCCCTTGGGAGGCTATGATTGGTGATGAACAGACTAAATGAAGAGTTTATCATGATCCTCATAATAATAACATCAGATGTAAGCATTGTATTGAATAAAAAGTTATTTAAAACAACAGACTGCCTACACAAATGTCAGTCACAGCTGAACTTCACTGTTCAGTAAAGCCACCTGGCCTCTCTACTTATCAGTCCTTTGAATAGTTCTTACATTCCTTTTCCATGTTGAGCTTCACTTTTGACTGAATTTCTGTTTCTTAGCCTGCTTTTGGGTTTCTATTTGTTTGGCGTGAAAAAATAGCTCAATGAATTCAGAAGGCTGAACTAGCCTCTTCAGTGACTCATCTTCAAACTACCCTCAAGTGTTTGCTGTGGGACGCTATTCTGAGTCATTGTTTTCCCTTCCCACTTGCTTACCAGTAGCTCTCCTGATTTAACTCTTAATGAAAAATTACATTCTCCATAAAGATGATAAGTCTGATGGGAAATGAGTCAGGCTGGAGAACTTTAGTTATAGGTATGATTTTATCCAATTAAATCAACCTGTGGTCACTCAATCCAGGTGGTTTTTTGCTTGCTCTTTTACTTCTAGGGTTTTTTTAATGACTTCATTATTTCAAAAAACCCCACATTTAAAATAACATAGTCTCTTTTCAGTTCAGTGACTATGGTAGAAAAATCTGTAGGCTATCACACACATGTACTGCAGAAAAGCCCAATATTGGTTTTGTATTATCAGAAGCTAAAATTTCTCACATCAAAATATTTTTGAAAGTATTGATAGATATGATATGATATGTGATGTTAGTCATAGTCATATGCAGTCCTGGAGGTCTATAAAAGCACTGTCTAGATAAGTCCCTTTCATATCTAACTCTAAAATGAGTTTGAACGAGAAAAAAAACTCTTCTCTGTCTCATTTCCTAAAGTCTGTCAAATTCTTACTGTCTAATACAGTCTTAGAGGTATCTTTTATATATACATACATGTACAATTTAAGAGCACTGTCCATCCTTCATAAAGGTGATCTAGATGGGGAAGTTATTTCACTTCAGCATTATATTTTGTTTTCTGGATAATTGAGTAAAGCTTTTTAAGTGAATTGCATAAAACATAAAAGTAGTACTTCCTGCATTGTTATGAGCTGCTTTTTTTTGAGCAGATGAAGAGCTTTGAATAATTGCAGCATGTACTGATTCCACTTCTGTCTGCTAAGCTCTTTCCTTCATTTATTAAAGTCTTGCCTTGTCAGATAAACTGGCATCAAAGCATTCTCTTAAGAGAAATTAAAAGACTAAAGCTCTCAATTAAGCCACCATGTATTTTAATGAAATAGGTTCTCAAAAGGAAGATAAATGTAGTTGCTTGTTTATATGCTTCTATGGTGTATCTGTGCCATTGCTTATTTGGATGTAGCTTGTAGTACAAAACATGTCTTTGCAAATGACCATTTATTTCTCCAGTCTCTTTATAACTTTGTATGGGTTTAGCTCTTCAGCTCTGCTGTGCCCTAAAAAAATATTTAGTGTTGAATTTACACAAAGGAAGTCCTGATAAAGAAAGAGGAAAAGCAGCAGACATGCACAGAAGGCATGCTACAAACTGTTTGCTACTTGAAGATTAGTTGGCAAAAAAAAGTCTTGGAAATCTTGAGAGCCACAGTTTAAGGAGTGACAGATGCTTGGTTATTTCATGAAAGCTAGAAACATTCCTTTGAAAACAATTAAAAACTACTTGGCCTGAGCAACCTATGCTCCAGGTTGGAGTCTGAGTTATAATGTTGAGTCCTTTTACACGTGCATAAGTACACTCATGTGGGGACAGGGTTGACTACCCTCCTTTTTCTTTCCATGGAGCACACCATTTTGCCAATCTCAGACCAGGACAACCTGACATACCAAAGTGTTTTTACATACAAACAAACACATCTGCAATCAGCTCTGGAGTCCTCAGCACAAGGGTATAGACCTGTTGGAGAGAGTCCAGAGGAGGGTCACCAAGATGATTAGAGGGAAGAAACTTCTCTGCAATGAGAAAAGACTGAGAGAGTTGAGGTTGTTCAGCCTGAAGAAGAAAAGGCTCCGGAGTGACCTTACTACCCTTTCCAGTAACTGAAGGGGCCTACAAGAGGCCTGGAGAGGGTTTTTTCACAAGGGTAAGTAGTGACAGGACAAGAGGTAATGGTCTTAAGCTGAAGGAGGGTCGGTTTAGATTAGATATTAGGAAGAAATCCTTCTCTGTAAAGGGTGGTGAAACACTTAAATAAGTTGCTCAGAGAAGCTGCGGATGCCCCATCCCTGGAAGTGTTCAAGGCTGGGTTAGATGGGACTTTGAGCAACCTGGTCTAGTGAAAGGTGTCCCTGCCTCTGGTGGGAGTTTGGAACTAGACAATGTTTAAGGTCCCCTCCAACCCAAACCATTTTATGGTTCAATGATATCATTCTTCCAGAGTCACTAGGATGCAGGCAAAGCAAATTGATGCCTTCAAAACCATGCATGGTTTACTTAAAGGGATGCAGCTTCAAAGACAGAAACTTAGGTCTTCTCACCTTCCTTGATTAGACAAATGTGTTTAGTCTAGTTTTCTTTGTCTCTGTTAGAGGCAGATACAACTTCTGGTTTGTTAACACTGTCTCCTACATCTAAGGACAGATGCTGATCTCTGTGCAAGTCCATGATTTTCCATCAGGAAGAGGAGAGGAGAGCATTTAGTGCCATTTGTGGTATTGTATTTGAGCTCTGACAGCCCAGAAGGCTTGGGGATCAGGAGAAGAATGTATCACAAGTGTGAGAGACTGGGCTGCTAATGGCTCAGACAATCCACCTGCAAGCTGAGGATACTCAAAGTAACCCCCCAGGTGCTGAGGGCCTGCACCTGACAGCTCCGCTCCAAGCTGGGTGTTGGACAAGATATGCAGAGGCAAATCCTGCAAGATCAGGTAACAGTGACTCAGGTGTGATAATTCCCCTCCGGGGAACTAGCAGAACAATTCGCACATAGCCTGAAGGTATTCATCTCTGCTGATGATGCTCTCACACTTGTGGATAGATTCCTCTCTGGGATAATTGAACAATAGTACCACCTTTATCTTACCTCAAATTCCCCTTTCAGTCCAAATTAGTAGACATATTTGAGGAGGGGGGGGCTTTGGTGAGCAGTTGCTCCTTTGCAATTTGCTACAGTGGACAAAAGTCGTTCAGTGATTTTAACAATGTTTAAGTCATTAACCATTTCAGTCTCGAACAGAATCTTTTAGGTGATGCAAAGAGGACAGCCCCAGGTGAGTGGTTTGAGAGGTTGTCTCTGACCTATTTTTGAAAACATCTGTTTTCTATATTAGACACCTGTGTTTATAACATGTCAGTACTGGAACACAGCAATCATGTTATTTTTACACAAGAACATTCGAAAAGTTAGGTCCTTAAAAGTTTTTTTTTTTTCTGCTGGATGACAGTATTGATTAGGCTCAACTTCATACGCAGCACCTAATTTAAGCTAAATAAAATACCACCATAGTTATTATTTACTATGAATCATGGATCTGGAAAAAAAAATAGAGACTTTCACATACACTCCTCATAAAATGGAAAAAAAAAAAAGGAAAAATGGATTCAGAGCCACATTTAGTAATTTTTATAGTATATTATTTGTAGCATGATTCTCTCATGCTACAGACCGGCATAGCAGTTAGAAACATTTAAGGTTAAAATACTGTGGGGCTACATGTTCAGCTGTTCTTTATGGGAATAACCTCAGTGCAACTTGAAGTCAGTAGCTGACCCTTTTATCAACTAGCTCAGCCTGATCAGTGATTAAACAAGAAGATTTTAAGTGACTTACCTCTTTGTTGCTTCTCAGTGAGAACAATATCTAAAATTGATAACTTTTGAGTGGGCAATTAATATGCTGATCCATCACTGTCTCTGTTTAGTTCCCCAAATATTTCCTTTTCCTTTTCATTCTGGTTATGTGCAGTCAGTGACAAGCTGTCTTCTAACAATTTGAATATTTACATCTCTTTCACTACTTGTTGATAATAGCAACGGTGACATTTCTTGGCAAGTTCAAAGGTGGATGGGCATTTTCTGTCCTAGCAATATTATATACAGATCTGTATATATAAATCCTCTGAAACTTGAAGTTTGTTAGAAAAATAAGAAAACTTGAAACCTTGTGATTTTATAAAATGACAAGAAGTTATGATTGTGTTACTTAGAGCTACATTCCCAAAGTTGCAGAGTTATCTTGCAGCTGAGATTTGGACTTATGAGCTTCTCATAGCTCAGTCTGGAAAAAGTCACTTAGGAAAAGCATAGCTGTTTCAGATAACATGTTTCCATAAACAGCAATTCTTTACTTTTGAGTTCACTGACTTTAAAGTTTAGAGGTTTTGAATAGGAAGGCCTCCGTTGATGCCCACACTCCTTCTTTACCAATATCAAATGTCTTTTTAAATACCTAGTAATTTTCAAGTAGTCTTTCCTGCTTAACATCCCCTTTGCAGAGTGATGGATACCACTTCTCACCCTTGCTGGGGAAGCAGAAAACTTTTACAATTTATGTGCTTAATAGTTTTAAACCACACATGACAAAAAAAGGACAGGGAAATGAAAGAATTACTCATAAGCAGACAGAAAATGTATTTAAGTTCAATGTAAAAGCCCCCTGAATTGTACCTGGGTGCCTCAGTTCCAAGTCCATTTCCTTGACTAAAAAATCACATTAATCTTCTGACTCATGTTAGCATATCGATTCCACAAGATCCCTAAGAGGCCCACTACTATCTAAGCACTCTGTTATCTTGCAAGCAGGTGAAGCTGAACTCTCCTGGACTCTTTTGAAGCACTAAAATTGTAGGTATATTTTTTAAGCTTGCATTAAAACTTTGAAATGTAAAACATCAGGTTTTACTTATAGCTCTACTTTATGAAGCTCATTATCAAAATGCATGTTTCCTATGATGGTTCTGAAGATTGGAGAGAAATAACCCTAGCATTATATAAAACCAGGATCTTTATTTAGATTAATGAACAAATGGTTAAAATTAATTTTAACTCTGAGATAATTATTTAAGCTTGCAAATGTGATTGAAGGAATACTACTTCATTTCTTAGCAGTTGGATAATTTTGCATATCTCTCTGAATATGATCTTCAGTTCTTTTTCACCCATTTCGATACAAGTGGGACTTTTGGATGGCAACAGTAGCGAACATAACTGTCCATTTCAGTTTCACAGAATCCCACTGAGATCGTTTCTAATATTTATTCTTTTCAAGTGTGCTGTTTAGCTACACTGAGGATTTGTATTTTCATGCCAGTAACAGGAAATCTTTTCATCTCAGTTTAAACAGAGATTTTCCTATCTGTATAGGACAAGCTATATGTAGATACATATATGTGTACATGTGTATATACATGGGCATGTATATATGAAGGTTCTGCATTTTTACTCTCTTTTGTATGTCCTGCCTCTCCTCATGTGCCTGATTTGCCAGAGGCTTATCCTAAAGAGGATCTAAAACTGGCAGGTGAGCACAGTTTGCTCAGGATATCAGTCACTGTGACAAGACCCTAGCCCGAAACTTCTGCACTCTGTTCTGCTCTGCGTACTGCTGTTGCCTTTCCCTGGCAAGCAAAGCAAGGAGCAGCTCAGTGTAGTGCTGAGCTGCAGCCAGCACGGCACACGGGTACAGACAGGAAACACACTGCGGCGTCAGAGTCAGAAACAGGTTTGCCTCACACATTTTAGAGATGCACAAATAACAAGGGGAAGAAGATATTAAGCAGATGAAAAGGATTGTTAATAAAGAATGCTTCTCGCATCTCCGAAGTATGACTTTCAAAGACTCTCTGCCTTGTACTACCGGTGCTCTCAGGGAATTTGCTGAAATTTTGCTTCTGATTTCAGTGTAAGCAAAGTTAGTCTGAAGATGATTGCTATGTCCATGGGTATCTTGACTAGATAAATCCCATTTTCCGACATCCTACATACTCTGTGTTTCCATGCTTTACATTGTGGTTAAGGCAGCTATTGCTTTTCCTCAGAATTTCCATTAATATTTCAATTGTAACAGTCTGTTTCATAGGCAGGGGAATTCTGGTTTTGTTAGAATATGGAAGTTGGACTCTCTCCTGTGCCTGAGAGATATGAAATTTTACCATTGCATAATTTTATATTTAATTTTGAATGTAATGTGTTTTATTATGGAATTTTTCTTCATATTTTAGCTTATTTTAAGCAAGGCAACTAAGCTACAAGAAAACAAGAATGTTATATGAACTCCCTGTTCTTCAGAGAGATTAATATTTTTCTTTCTCAAATATCTGTTGCTTACATAAGGCTATAAAGTATCTAGGACATGATGTAGGTGACCTATCTCCTCGTATGAATTGGTATAGTACCATTAAATCTATGTCTTTGAATATTCATGCAGAGTTTTGCCACTCTATATTGCACAAGAAACCTCCAAATGCTTGCCCTCATGCAGAATTATTTCTAAATGGAAGAATAATTATAATCACACTAACCGGTTCAGGACTCTAGTGAATCTGGCTACATTTATCTTCTTCCCTTTATGTTGAGTATATGAAATACAAAATGTATTATAATGCAAATATATTTAATTTAAAAAAAATCTACTTTGTTTCAAATATGCAGTTTAGTTGTGATTTAGTTCACTTATTTATCCTTGGGGCCTCAATCAATATTTTATTATCTAAACAGAGGAAACAGTGCTAGAAGACCATAAGCTGTCTTATTCATGTTGGTATATCTCTGAATATTTCTTTAGTGAAATAACTGTTCTCAAAGGAGAAAACAGAGACTCCCCCCAGACAAGGAGCTATGCAGAACATATTTGTTAACTCCAGAATCTCAGACTGAAGTGTACCAGTTCATTTAAAAATAGAAGACAGAACTCTGATTATCCTGAAGAGGAATGTGCTCCTAAGCTAATAATAATCAAGTTGATGTTGAGCACTGATGTTTTTACAAGTGATCTTCTATTGATAGAATCATGCAATTATTATTATCATAGAAGCATAGAATTATTTGGGTTGGAAGGGACTTTAAAGATCATGTAGTTACAACCCCCCTGCCGCAGTGCTGAAAGGCCACAATAAGGTCACCCTGGAACCTTCTCCAGGCTGAACCCCAACTCTTTCCACCCCTCTTCATAGGAAAGGTGCTCCAGCCCTCTAATCATCTTCATAGTCTTCTCTGAACTTGCTCCAACAGGTCTATTGATATTCATTGGTGTTTTTACTTCTTACAATACTCAGTTCCTCTGAAACCATTCATTATTTTATGTTGTGTCACACTACATTGTCTGAAAATTATACATGCCACAGCTATTCACACACTATGAAATTACTTTTTATGTAGCTGCAGTCACTGCGTCTTTTGAGGGTATAACATGCTAGGTGGCTTCATTCATTTCTCAAATGATAAATTCTGTTTTAAACTCAAAAATCAACATAACTTATAAAAGCAATGTATACAAGTACATACTGTGCTCCCTGTAACCATATCCAGTCAAAACACAAAGGTGAGTTTATATCATCTCTATGAATAAGTAATAAGTGACAAAAAGTCAGTACTTAGTGATAAACTTTCCTAAATCGTGGCTGAACTGAACAGACACTTGAGGCAGGGTACATAAGCCTGTCCTCATTTTCTGAGCTCTCATTCACTCATACTAATGATGAATTTGGACATGGAAAGCAAATAATAAATCCCTTCCTATACTGAAAATTATCACTCTTTCTTATGAACTGTCAGCTTGGTGCTACTTTGAATTATTATGAAATGATGACCTGTTTATGGAATAGGTGGTCGGTGGTCACTGCTGACTCTATGCAATGACTTTCAGACAAAATAGCCTGAGCCTTTCTGTAATTTAAAACTGAAAGAAGCACGGTAGTGTGTAATTCTGTGTGCCTGACAGTGATCATTATGTTCAGAAAGGTTTTAATGATATAGCTAGTTACGTCACTATTTTGCTTCAAGAGTGTTTTCTTTTACATAAGCTGTCCTTAAAGATTAGAGTATAAACTTTTATTTGTAACAAGGGATCATGGTGAAACTGCCAAGTAGAGAAGCTAAGCACAAGGGATTTTTTACATGCATTGAAACATTTAAAAACATAAATGCTGTCAAATCTATATTGCCAAAAGTTCTGTGTGTAACATGCAGGAAAAATTATTAGAAAACAGGTTCACATTTATCTTATCATCCTCATGCCAAACAACAATATATTTCAAGATATGATGATGATTTGAGATGGAATAACTAAATGCAATGCTTTTTAAAAGAGAAAAATTGAAAAATATGCCAAAGATACACCAGATGCTATTATTCATTTAAAAAATACCACAAAAGTTTTACAAAACATTACAGTTCCAAAGTCTGACTTTTATTAAATCACCATAGTAATGACAGAAAATTCAGATGAATACTGTATTTTTAGGAGCATAGCAAACAGCTTCATTCTTCCCATCTCTGAAACTAAATGAGAACTTTACCTCAGTGGAGGCCCAAAAGAAAGCATTCTCTTTTAATGAAAGTGTCTGTGAAGGAAAAACTTTCTGGAACCATACTTGGTGTATTTACACCAAAGAATCAAGTAGTGATTGAAAGCTCTAGTATTATATAACACATTTTCTCCCACTTTTGAAATCCATATCGAAATTGCAAAATTGGCTCAGGCTATGTTAACTAGGCTTCCCACATCTCATAATACAGTTTTGATTGGTAGACATATATCCTTTTTTTTTCCCCTAGAACCCTGTCTGAAGTAGTGCAAGAATAAAGAGTATTCTTTGACAGGATGGCTTGATGTTATTTTATTTGTTTCTTATTCTAGGTGCATGGATCCATCCATTATTTACCGAAGCACACAAAATTGCTCATTCTCATGAGCTTTTCTAAATGCTTGCCAATGTATCCAGTGCATTTTTAAAAGATGCTAATGAAATAATCTACACAGTCCTTCTGTGAGGTAACTCCATTTCATACATGGGAAATTATCAAAAATAGCTTAAAGCCAAAATTATTCAAAGTACCCATTCTTCAAAGTGCTAATTTGAAAGACACACAGGTGAGTTTTTCAGAATGCTTAGTACTTTGATAGGATTTGTATGCATTTTACCTCTCTAAATCATGAGAGCAGAAGTTCTTGATATTTTCTGCAAAACAGAGCTAACGTGAGTTCTTTGAGATACCCCAAAACACATTCTAACAGTCTTCTTTAAGTGAACTGTCGAGCCTCTCACAAAGGCACTCAGTGTCAGGAGCAAAGACATACTCCACTCCTCTAGGGCATCACTCCTTTTTTTTTTTTTTTTGGTCCCCCTGCTTTGTTCACTGAGTTTCTGACTGGATGCAGCAGAGATACTAAGATCACTAATTCAGTGTTATTATTGCATTACTACTGCCCTTACTTCTATGTAAAGGCAGTAGTAATTTGTAAGATCAGAATCTTGTGCAGAGGGGTGACCATGCTTATGATCACATAGTTATGTATAGTATAACTACTTCTCTCATAGTTTCTTTGACACACGTTCTGTGGGCATGTAGTCCTCCTGGGGAGGAAAGCATTTCCAGAGCTGTCTGTATTCTCAGACTCTCCTTTTTACATTCACCTTAAGTCCAACACTTCTGGAGTGGTGGTGGAGACACCATGCGCCTGTGAACACTCTTTAATTCCACTCTATGAATTTATTGGAACTGTGCTCCCTTTCAGTCTTTTACCTTCCTGATCTCATCTCTCTTGCATCTCTCCAACCTCCTTTTCCTAATGTCCCTTCTTCTTAGCTCTTTTTTTTGCTCTTCCTCCCATGATTTCCAAAACATCCCAGTATCTTTTCCTGTTTCCTAGTCTTCAAATCCTTCTTCCATTACCTAGCTATCCAACTCTTCTCCCTTTCCCGGCTGACTAAGACCTTGGTATTCTTCACACCCTTCCCTCCTGAGAATGCCAGCTCTTGTCTTAGCCCCCCTGATCCATGGCATTCCATACCACTTCTTTGACAAATTGTGTTGAAATTTCTCAGGAAGGCACACTGTAACCTAGTCAGGTCTTGAATATATTCATAAACCTTCTTTACTCCAGCCACCTGTGACTATGTCCTCCTCATCCATCCCTCATACTTTGTATTTGCAAGTGCCAGTTTAGTTAGTCCAGCCTTTCAAAAAGAAATGTTCATAGCACATCTCCTGGTGAAAGAAGGAGGAGGCAATGGAGGAGGTGGAATCAGACACCTAGCAAAAGGGAAGGGCACCAAGTGCTGTTTCCTCAGGGGAACTTGACCATCCTTTTCTGTATACATGTTCACCAGGAACTGTCTCTTTCCACTTGGTGACTTCACAGGATTGTCATATGAGGCTGACTGTCATATGACTGACATGAGGCTTCAGCTTTCAGCAGCTCTTCCCACTTGTCAGGAGCAAACAAATACACTCAGTTTTCCAACAGTAATCAGCAGTGGTCTCTCTGAAAGCTAACAGTCCTGCTTTCCCGCAAACTTTCTGTAATTGAATGCTTCTTGCATTCCCCCTGTTGCTACCAATTACTGTGTCAACAGCCTAGATATATTTTATATTCCCAGTCAAAGCTAGTACACATTAATGAGCTGAGAGTGGATGGGTCACAGCAGGCAGAGTAGAACATTAATTGCCATTTCCATATTATAATTTGTTAACGGCTTATCAGATGGCCAAGTTTGGAAGAACACTAACAAGAATAAAATTTAAAAATATGGTTATTCTATTATACTTAATAAAATAAGAAAATATTGCATCTTTCAAAAGAAAAAATAAGATTCTTCTTTAATGGTATTATTAATATAAGGAATAAAGTTATTTTCCCTAATATCTGCTTGGGCAAAAGACTGAAGTACTTTAAATGGTATTTCCTCAGCAATTTCTCTCTTTAGGAGGCATAGCATGGAAAATTCCAATTTAAGCAGTACATTAGGTCTGACAAGATTAAAAGTAATTACAGACTGAGCCTTTTAATGGAAACTAGTAGGCATCCTTAAGTGCAGGCTTTACTACTTATACCACCTGTACCAAACAATTTTATTGTATAAGCATAAACCCCAAATCATTTGCTCATTTGTACCACTAGAACACTTTGGACCTTCATATTTTTCTAATATATCCTGATATATTAGAATATACAATATACACCTAAGACTCTATGTAAACCTATTTAAAACCTCTTCAAAGCAATATTTTTTAACTTTAGTATTAGAAACAATTTTTTTTAAAAGTACATACTCTTACAATAAATGGGAAAAAGCGAGAAAAACATGTTCTTAGTCTATTTGCATGCTTTTAAAAATAAGATATATTTTGTTGAACTCACACAAACAGAAGGAGCTTGCCAGTAAGCACTAATAGAGCTGTTTCCCATTAATAATACTGCAGCTGTTACCTGCTGCACAATCCTCAAAGACACGCTATTCAGTTCCTCCAGGATACAGAACCACCTCTCATACCAGTATGTCAGTACCAAAAGAAACTGACTGCTTCAAGGACTAGGTGAGGATGGTTTTGGTATAACTAGCTGATTTACTGAAACAAACATGAAATAATATATGAGTAAAAGGTTGCAAAAGTGTCTCAAACCACAAATTCAGATACTATCAGGAGTGACTAGGCATATCTTTCCATAAGTTGATTTGAAGACTTGAGTGGCTGGAAGGCATCTTTCTAAGCTCTGTGGCCAGAGTTCACAACAATTTCAAACTTCCTAAAACTGCTTCCAAAAGAAATGAAATGCTTTCAAGAGACAGAAATCGGCCCGGAGTCATCTGTTTGCTGACAGGTCTTTATCAGCACATGGCACTCAGCTTGTAACCACCCCTCATAAACTGTTTGATTTATGCTGTGCTTCTATTTCTGTTTTCATTTACAGTACAATGTGTGAGTATAAAATTCTGTTATCCAGTCTCAGTAATGCTTTACAACCATTTTACAATGATGGTATAAATGAATAGAGAAGATACAGGCATACAGAGAATCCTAGTCCTCTTTTATTCTTTTGAAAAATTCAAATTCATAGAACTCAATATATTAAGGAAACAATATTAAAAGAAGGCAAGAAAGCAAAGAATAATGTCATTGTTCAATCTGCACTAGTACAGCTTTGTTAAAGACAAGAATACAGAGATGTTAGTTCATACACATTCAGAATAGAGACAAATATTTATTTTACTTGCACTGGAATGTTGGAGCTTCCCATTTAATTCTTGCCAGTGAATGAGAGTGAAGATACAGAAAATGCTTTAGACTGAAAAATGATGACCTACTCAAATGTCTGACTTCAAGAAAATATTTATGTGCCAGAAGGAAATACAGTTGAACTATGCTCTTTTACATTTCTTCTGTCTGCATTTTTTCACTCTAGAGGCAAGAGTGAGCTGTAGGACAAGTAATAATAATACTATGTTTTGAACTGTTTTGGATAGATAAATGAATGGATAGACATAAACACAACTTTCTGTTGGAAGAGACCTTAAAGACCATCTAGTTCCAAACTTCCACCACAGGCAGAAACACCTTTCGCTAGACCAGGTTAGTCAAAGCCCCATTCAACCTAGCCTTGAACACTTCTAGGCATCCACAGCTTTTCTGGGCAACTTGTTTCAGTGTCTCACCACTTTTATTGTAAAAAATGCCTTCCTTATATTCAATATAAATCTACCCTCATTTAGTTTAAAACCATTGTGCCTCATCCTGTCACTGCATACTCTGGTAAAAAGTTCCTCTTCGGCTTCTTTATATGCCCACTGCTTTAATTTTTGATAAGCAGTGCTTACAAGGCACCAAGGCCTTTTCTGCCCCTCACACTGCCCCAGCAGCGAGGAGGTGCAGGGGCACAAGGAGTTGGGAGGGGACACAGCCAGGACAGCTGAACCCAGCTGACCAGTGGTCTGTACCATATGGTGTCGTGCTCAGCATATAAAGCTGGGAGAAGAAGAAAGAGGGGAGGACATTTGGAGTGATGGCATTTGTCTTCTTAAGTAACCATCATGTGTGATGGAGCTCTGTTCTCTTGGAGATAGCTGAACATTTGTCTGCACATAGGAAAGGAATAAATACTACTCTGTGGCTATTTGTGAGGTAAATTGCATGCTGAAGCCATGACTGCATTTCAGGAAACTGAAGGGTATAGAAGTTTTATTTGTTTATATTTGTATTAAATGCAGCAGACATACAATAATATATAATCATGTAGTCCAAGTCCACTCAGTCCTTTATATGTAGTACTTCATTCAGACCAACACCTATCACAACACATGGAGACATAGATTCAGTTTTTCACTTTCACATGGGGTGAATCTTTTCTGCTATTGTGATGAATATGACTTTTTTATTGAAGGTTTCAGCCTCTCTGACCTTTCGTGTTTCACATTTCATGGATACAGCTTGTGAGTGAACTTACTAAATCAAGAAGGCAGTCTGGAAGGAAAAGATTCAAGGTAGTTTTTCATTTCAGTGAACTGTGAATTTCAATTCCATATTCTGTGGACATATGTTTTGTTGGTTTTTTTTGTTATTGTTTTTATTATGGAACTACAAGAGGTGCAGTAATTATAGTCTTCAGCTACAAAATGTGTTGTTGCCAATATCATGAAAAGACTTTCTTTTAACACTATACTTCAGTAAAATTACCCTTTTGTGGCTTCAGAAATGTTGTAATTTGTATGAAAATTTTCATCAATTTAGAGAAATATAAAGCACCTAAATTCTGCTTGAATCCTACAGTGAGATCCTGTGGTAAGAGTAGGGCATGAAACAAAGTGACTGTACTGGCTCATGACCTAAAATTTGACTCAGCCTCTAGCTTGTCTTCAGCTCTAGTCAGTAATGGAAGCTTAGAGAAAGAAAAAAAGAAAACAAACAAACAAACAAACAAACAAAAAACCCACAAAACCAAACAAAAAAACTCTTGTAGAAATTTCTCATTTGAGAAGCTCCCTGGCCCAAAGAAAAGTTTTAGAACGGAGGCCAAGAGAATTAATAGATTCATAATTAATGTATTCACATCATACTGCATCCAGAATCCAGATACTGAGAATGCACTCACCTCTGCATGTTCAAAGCTACAACACCTCAAAAGGTAAAAAGTTAAAAAATACCATTGATCAGTTTGTCACTGGGGGCAACAACACAAAGCCAGAAACAGAAATGAAAAGTATGACATGGTGGTGTCAAAATCAGAAGAGTACACCTACTTGCCAGGCTAACTCTTGGTGTTAGCTACATCCATACTAACTAAATGAGCTGTGGTGTAGGTACAACCCTTTTCCAACATTCCAACTTCCATTCCTGGGAGGAAGTGTGGATGCCAGCTGCTTCATCCACTTTACTGAACCAGCACATGCAGGTTGTCAGACTGGTGTGCTCATGAGTTTTGTGCATGTCTTTCTCACTGGGGCAAAACAAGAAATGAGGATTCTCCAAGGACATGGAAGGCAGTGGACGCAGTCAGGAGCCCAAATAGCTGGTACCCCTGGGCCAGGGGTTACAGCATAGACACAGGCATTCCCCACCACTGGCAATCACTTCCAGCAGGAAAAAGCCTGAGAATGAGAAAGCAAGGCTGGGGGAAAGGATAAGTGCAGGCTGATGTTGGTAGAAACTGAAGTCTCTTTTTTCAGGGTCAGATAATCCAACTATCTGTATGAAAGAGCTCGACCTACATTTGGCACAGCAGTTCATTAAGCCATCCTTGCTAATGTCACAGACTTCACTCTCTGAAGTGATGTTGCCATGACCACTTCCCTTGATAATTTATTCCACGGTCCAGTTGCTTCTGCTGTTTTTCAAAATGGAACTGTTAATTAGAGAGTGTTAATACACAAAGACTTGTGCATGCTTATTCTGGATGGGAAAATTCTATTTGGAGTGGTGAGACTTTTCTACTGGAGTCAGAGTAAAGGTTCCTACAATGAAACATAAATTAGTTTTTGGTAGCTAAGAAAATTTAGTGGATTCATTTCTGTGTTATAGATATAATTCTGCATTTTCTTTCTCTGTAAATGACTGACAGGGACATTTGCAGTTATGATGAAGAGCCCTCAATTAATTTACTAATAATTATTTTTTATTTTTAAACAAGAGAATGAGGAGACATATCTGTGACTTAATAACAGTGTCTGCCTCATTTGAGACGTCTCTGGGGACGGCTGTTTCCATAATCTTACAGTTCAATTATATATATGTTTAAGTAGCTTACAGGTAATGAAAATCAGCTGAAGAATAATTCTATACTGAAGAATAATTCTATACTGAGCTAAGCAACTATGCAGAAATGTGTGTGTGTGCATAGTGCACATGTATGCACATGGTTGCAAATTTTACTGTATTACCATCTGTCCTCTTCACATACCAGGATTAATCTGGTTGCAAGTAAATAAATATATAAACTCCATGTTTAAATTTTGTCCTAGTTCACTAGAAACCTAGAACTGACTGTTACTGTTATGTTCAGACAGATAGACCTTGGAAGACATAATGGGGGAAACAACCCAAAAGCTAAAGTCTTTTAGCATTATGGTGAGGCTGGAAAGAGGAAGAACTCTCCTGAGAGACTGAGTCCAGCAATTCGCTCTCAGGGACAGCAGGGCTACATGACCTTTTTTCATGAAACGGTAGTAATTTTGGGCCCCCGACTTTAATTTTAGATGTGTGCCAAAACTTTCTCTAGTTTCTGGAGCAATTTGTTCTTGGTTGATTTGGTACCATTTTTCCTTGGTGCTAGTCCAGGCTCTTAGTGTAAGATTTTCTTCCTTTCCCATTGTTATTGTCCTTATATATTTCATGCAATGGTGATATCTCCTTTCAATCTGAATTTGTTAAAGCAAAGAAGCTTTTTTTAGTGTCCATATAGAAAACATTTCATTCTTCTTATCAACTTTGCAATATTTTTGTTTTCTTATGTAATTCTAACATTTTTCTTGAACAGAATTATATGTAGAATTCAAATTTTGGGAGGGTATTGTTACTTTCATGGCCTCAAATCATCTTGTAATCAGCCTGTATTTCTTTGTTGTGTTTCTGATTAGATCCGGTCAAGATCCTGACATTAATATAGTTTTTGTTTTCCAGAAATAGAAACTTGCATTTTGTCTTGCTCAATTTCAGCTGAGAAACAGTCTGCCTCAAAAAGCATTGAGTACTTTGACTCTCCCTGAGATTTACGGTTATGCGAAGCCGTACACACCTGAAAGGAATTAGGAACCAATATATTTATTCAGGGGGGATGTAAATATTATATGAATTTTAATTGCTTGCCTGATTTAGTTTTCAATTTTGATTTATGATGAGTTTACAATGCTGAAAACATGCACCTTTGTCTGTTACCTGAAAACAGCTGCACGATGAGCAATCTGTCTGTTAACAATCTCTCTCAGTCCATTTACCGTTCTTGTTCCAAATATATTCCTATGCAAGCAGCCCTAGGTAATAAACTGTACTTATGTTTCACATTTGCCACTAAAAAAAATTACACAAACATCTGGGAACAGATGCAGTACTATTCCAATGAAATATATTATTGACACTCCACCTGTTCTCTAGTGCAAACAGTTCTTTCTTCACAAAGAAGCATTTAGTCCTGGTACATTTGAGGGTCAAAGGGTGAATCTAAGATTTAACCATGATAAACCAGGGGAAAGAGCTGTGCTGCAGTTAATTATGTACTTCTCAACAACAGTGATCACAGATGCAGAACACATGGGGGAAACCAGAAAGTACAAGCTTCTGCTGAGTCTCAAATAGGACTTCTGTCCTAAAGGAGATATCAGAAGGAAAGTAGGGTTGTTTTTTTTCTTATGTACAGATGTTAATATAAAATCTTACACTGAAATATTCCTTTCTAGAGTTTTCATTTTGCTACTGTGATGATTTTTTTGTTGTTTTTGTTTTATAATAGTGATATTATTTCCTCATCACAATTGGGAAAAACAAAACTGTGTTGTACCATATAATTTATTGTCCCCATTGTTGCTAATGGTAAGACTTTTCTATTTATTTTAATAGAATGGAAAAGATATAATCTCAGTTCAAATTGAAAGGGCAGATATCAAACGAAGAACAGTGCCTCTATTACAGAAATGGGGTCCATGACTTGCATAAGACTCTGTGACATCAAGGGAAGGTCTCCATTGTAATCTTCTTGAAAGTCAAAGAAAAGATAAAGCTCAACTATGGTGGCATCCATTAAGGGGAAATTTTTATATTGTTAATGTATCCCCTTGTGAAAACCTAACCTTTTTTTGTTTATGCCTTATAGATAAACTTGATGTGATGTAGGTTTCTTTATGGAAATTAATAATCACCACAAAAAGTAAATGATGAAGTATCATTATTAAAATAATTCTGAAATTCCATCATCTTGCACTATAGACAGTTCTTTCTATCTGAAAGTAATGTTTACAACTTCAAGGTTTTTCATCTTTTCGCCCTTCTAGATTTTCTATCAGGGCACAATTCCCCCAGGAGCCACTACTTGTCAATGTGAAAAAAGACAAACAGAACACAATCACATCAATCTAATCAAGGAACAGAAATAATTTACATAAATGGTCAACCCAGAAAGGCTCAAATTTGAGGTGTTGCCAGGGAAGTAGCTTAGAGATCGCAGGAATAATCCTTTCTTCTTCTCCCCCACTTTCCCCATATTGTCGTAACCTCAAAGAAACCCCAGACACCTAAGAAAATTTCATATGCATTTGAGAAAATATTTATAATTGCACCTTAATTGTTTAATAGGGATACACCAGAGTTTCTCATTCACCACACCAGTGAGGTCTTGGAAAAGTTGATTTGTTCCTAACATGTTCCTTGAATAAACATTTTCTGCTGTTCATGAAGTAAGATTTCCTGATTTCTGAGTTGTCTGTTGCCTGAATCTTGCTTGTACTCCAGGAAGTCATCTCCTTGTCTCTTTTTGCCTATATTTATGCACAAGTGATTGCAAAGCAATGATGCCACTGTGCTGTTGCCTAGTAGCCACCAGCTCCCTGAAGAACTTCACAGGTGCACCCAAAACTTGTTTATCCTGTGTATACAGAGTGTATTGACCCACCAAGTTTTCAGCATACGATACAGCTAAGTCTATGCGTTTCCAGCATTTTTTGATCCTCCCATTTCTACTGTGCATCATTGCACATTCAGTTTCTACATGTTCATTCTAAACTGAAGCTACCAAACGCAAAATATTTTTGAGGAGCTCAGAGGAGGTCTTATCCTAATGACATACTTTTCTTATATGTTTTGCTGACCCTCTTGAAAAGACCGTGAATTTATTCCCACATAACCCTTTTTTACCAAATTACAATATTGTTTCTGTAATAGGTTGAAGAAGTTAATATATATTAAGATTGCAGTGTCTTTCTCACAGTGACAAAAAAATCTGAGAAACTGGAAATTTCACCCACATTTTCTCAGTCATATCTCAGTGCTTAACAAAATGGTACTTTTCTCTTGCATCTCTTGGAGATACAGTGATGTAACATAAGTATGAAATCAGAATGATGCTCAGTTTTAATTTTTTTTCTGGTTTACTGTTCGTTTCTACAGTGTGCATGGCATGATTTACAAATAACAGAAGGCACTGACTGACACCAGTTTATTGGATTTTACTCCAGAAAGCAGCAGAGTAGGTCAACAAGCAGTGACAAACTAGATGACACCAAAAGCCCTTCTTCCAGTACAAATCATTCATTCACCCTCTGCCACTTCACTTCTCATGAAAATCCGTGCAGTAGTTGCTTACATCCATACTGACAGCTGACACATACAAGACAACATGATTATTCTGCAAAGTTTCCTGTAGAAGTGCACATAAGAAGCACTTGATTGAAACAGTGAGAAGATACCTTTCAGTAACAGTATGAATTCTTGGAAGGGAACCCTAAGGATGTTTCTCTCTTCTAAGTTCATGGTTCTTTTTACTGTTTCTTTACAGAAGTATTTTCAAAACACCTTGAAGCACAAATCTTGTTTACTAGTGATGTAACAACCCCTGTAGATGCTGAACTGCAAAGCCAATAAGTTTTATTGCTTGTCCAGATAGCTTTGATTTACAGTTCTGGAGGAAGATCACAGAATTCTGCTGATTTCCGCCAGCTGAATATCACGTCACTGGTCTTCAAGAGAAAGTAAAAATGCTCAAAACAAAACTATCCTACTGGAAAAGGAAATTCTAACAATGTGTTTCATAGTCACCATTCACATCAAACAAGCTTGTAATTGTTTTAAAGGAACACAGATGTCACAGAAAAAACAAATAGCAGCCATAGTTAATAAAATGGTAGCTGCCATGTAAGGAATTTATGGTTTAAGGCTAAAACAGCTTCTCTTCTTCAGGCATCTTTCAGTCATTACAGGAAATCATTATGAATCAGGTTTTGAAAGAAAATAAGTAGGAAATGAGCATTGCAAATTCAGGGAGCCTAATTTGCTACTGAAACATATTTATTTTCAGAAAGTGATGGTTCTTCTGTTTGTGACAACCCCTAATCATTTCTTACAATCCAATCATAAGTATACACTTATGCACTGCAATTATTTCTTCTTCTTTTTTTTTTCTTTTTTTTCCCCTATTACTTGTGTTCTGAATGTCTTTTGAGGCTGTGGTTCTAGTAACTTTGCAACACTTCTTCATTTTGAGAAGGTAGCTCACCGCTTTGGGAGTCAGATAGGGTATTCTCTTAAGAAAAAACATTTGTATTTGGAAAATGTATTTTGTTTATATATTCTGCTTTTTACTGTTACAGTACCATTGCAATTTTTACAGTCTTTGAGCCACCTGCAAATTTTCTCTACCCCCAATAACAAAATTTTTAAGGTCCAATTTTTGTAGGTGCCTTTGTGTTTACCATGTAGTCCAAAGTCAGTTAAACGTCTGACATATTAGCCATTTCACCTAAAATACTTAACACACATTATATGTTTCAGATAACTACATAAAATGTGAAGACATTAGAAGAGAAGCTAATAATCTACAATCCCTAGCAATTTGCATTATACAGGTTCCTCTTCATTCCAGTTTGAGCATGCGCCATGTTTTTTTGCACTACTAATAGCTACTGGTTAGGAACTAACTCATAGTTATTACACTTTACAAAATAACTTACTGGCAGATTTGTCTCAGTTCAATTACCACTTACAAGGGACACAAATCAGTCAGTTCCTTTTTCTCACTTGCAGTCCTCAGAATTCCTGGATTTTTTTCAAAAAGACTGAACTTTACAGAGTCAGAGGGCCAGGGCCCATAAGGAGCATCCGGATGTATTACTCTGAGAACTGCAGCATGCAGCTGCACATTTTGAAAGAGAGAAATGGGAAAGTGAAAGACATACAAAGGGACCTTAGCCCCATTAGAGGGGGGCTTCATAACACTTTGTCAAGAATGGGACTTAAGGATTTTGTCCCTGCATCCTCTAATTTCGTTAGCACTTTTCACTATATCAACATAAGGTATGGTTTGAAACAAAATCCATTTAAAATATTTACTAACCAATGACATGTAACACTGACATTGCATTAGGACTTAAGTGATGAATTTGCCTTTGACATCCCCACTTGTGAAAGTACATTTCTGAACTGCACACCTTCAAACCTACCACAAAGAGAAAGCTGGAAAGAGACTTTAGGCTCTCTGTGCCTGAAAGAGAAGTGTTTAGTTCGGTTCTCTAAAATGACTATGATGTCATCAAAGGAGTCACCTGTAATTTTAAAATTTATAAATAAAACAATTTTGGATTCATAGTGATTAGATAGTCTCAGTCATAAGGAAAAAGAGGACTAGAGAAGTGATGGATCCAAAAGCAGTGAGCATAGAGCTTTGTAAAATGATAAGATGCAAATAAGTCATGTGTTGTGGCATTTTCTGGGCTGGGGAAGTCACACATTGCTCAGCAACTGTCTGTTTTGGAGCACAGCCCTGCTGTTAAGGTGGATATTGCAACTCCTGGAGCACTTTTGTTGATTAGAAACTTGCTGGTCTCATTGGGCATGGCAATTTGCATTTAGACCTTGACAGGAAATTTAGGGTTGAAAATGGTCCTACTGTAATGTTGATTCTGCAAAGTGAAGCAGACATAAATCAGGGAATATTAACAGCAATAGTATGTTTATTGTCCTAACATTGAATCATTGTGTCCAAGATTATACACTTTTATATTCTTTAATTAGACAATATGCATTATGATTTCTGCCAGAGTTCTGCCTTCGGTTATTGTATTAAATGATAACCCAACATATATGTTTTGACTGACTGACAGCCACCACTTGTAGGAGTCAATGTAGCAACAATAGTTCAGTTTATAATATTTCTGTGCTGCAATCAGCAATTTTATTTATTAGAAGTAAAATTACATTAACTGAGATTATTAGACCTAATAATTCTTCAAAGGTTAAGTATATAAATCAGCAGTAAAACATTGTATCTTGGAAATACTTAATATCAGTTAATTCCCTATAGAATTTTACGGATACTCTATTCCGTTATCAGAATTAATTGCATGATTCTTGGAGTGCTCAGTTCCAAGAAAATGTTGCATCTTCTGTATATCAAAGTGGCTTTACATTTTAAATAGCTCACAATACCTTAAACACTCAGTACATACTCTCTAGGATAAGAGCTTTCTTCTTGGTTTGGAGTGCTATAACTTCCAGTTACTTGTCTCCTGCAATATTTATCAGAGGGCAAAAAATGTCACATTGATTAATGCCCATATGTCCCTTGTTCTCTCTCAGATTTTTCTCTCTCTCTTTTTTTTTTTTTTAATAAATATTCCATAAATATCTTCAGCTGATTTTAGTGGGAGAAACATTATTTTCTTATGACATTATTTCTCTATGTCTACCATTTGAACTAATGGGTACATTTAAGCTGCAAATGCCAGAAAATAAAAGTTTCTAAGGGGAAATTTAAGACTGTCAGGTACAAGTAAATATTTCTTAAAATTCAGCCTGAAAGATTGAGGAGGCCCATAAAAGGAAACAAAAGCAATGGTCCTAAATAAGAAAGTGGCAGACACAGCTATGAATATGTCTTTTTAGATAGTTTGGAATAATGGTGAACAGAGATGAATATAAAGCAAGTGCCATAATAAGAGTTATTCCTATTTTCTCCCTCTACATAAATGACAAGGTCTATAAACTCCAAAACCATGGAGCAGCATATTAGACTCAAAGCATGACAGCTTCCATAATACTGTAAAGACACATAACTAAAAAAATTATCATTATTAATAAAAAAACATTGATTGAGTACTGGCAGCTGCAAAGTGATTAGCATTTGCAAAGACTGTTGCAATATCTTGTGGACTAAGCCTATAAATAGAAAAGTGCTCTGTTCTTTATCAAGTATTTTAGTTTTGCACATGCATTGAGGTTTATTTGAAATTGTCTTGAAGTAGGGACAACTTATAAGGAAATTAAAAAATATGTATAACAGAGCGAATGTACAGTACACAAACATCACTTTGCAACCTTTTGATTTGCTGAACTTTGCTTTAATGTTATAGTGATAGCACATAAATTCAACGATAAAGAACACTTGTTTTTCAAGTTGGAAAGATTTTGTACCCTGCATTTTACAAAATGTCAGTAGTCAGTGTATGAAGAGAGAGAGATGGAAAGAGGACTGAAAGAGTTTGCATGCTACTGATAGCATGCATTGAAAAACCAATAGAAAATAATAATATTTAAAAAAATATATAAAAAGTTTAACCGAGATTTTTAACACACAGTTATGAGTGAGCAAATGCTGCTGTTCTGGAGCTCCTGCTGGGCTGAATGCAGACCAGAGAAGGACAACACTGTGCCTACCATCAGCCTGCTATTATTTCTTTAACAAAACCTTCATTCCCTACTGCTGCTAAATACTTAATTCAGAACAAGCATAAAACAAGGAAGGGAAAGCCCCTTCTTCCCATGAAATTTAAGGAAAATCCACCAACGATTATTTTGCTGTCTCAGCCCTGAGATGCATGTAATGCACCTATTATGTAGCCATTTTTCTGAATAAAGCAAAAGTGGAAAAATTCCTGGTTTATATACCTTCCCAGTTTTGACAGTGATGACTTGAACAGAGTCATTTTTGTGCATCCATTTTCCTGTTTATAAAATGGAGATAATGAAGCCTCATTTGTGAAGGATTCAGAGTTACCACTGAAAACTCTGACTAAAACTAGTTCTTATTATTAACTATGAAAGTGATCATCAGATGTTCCAGAGGACAATAAATCCCTTTATGGTGCACCTATTATTGAGCAATGCTGGTGAATACAAATAAAAAGGTATTTCATGATTCAAAGGAGTTGTGAGCCAGTTCTTGCAAGCTCAGTCTTCTATCTCAGCTGCAACTCGATCTGCCTGTATGAAAGCACTCTGCCGCTTTCTTTACATTTCTGTCATACCTGTCATGGCAGAAGAGAGGAGTTCAAGGCATGTCCCTCACCCAGGCAACACACCTCACACCTACACCACCTCCCTCCCCAGTAATACAAGATCTGTGGCTGTTCCATGTGGCTGCATCTGCCTCTGCCAGGCATATTTACTGCTCAGAGGCACCAGTGACTTGCATTTGACTTATCAACTTCAATTGCTAATTCCTAGTGACTGTAATGAGAGCACAAACATAGGCAATCCTTATCTAACCAACACTGGCTGGACTAGCAGAAGAGAAGATTTAGCTTCTGGTCAAGAAATTATCTATCTTCTCTTTTATTTTGTAGGGGTTGTCAGTAGCATGTAAACGCTTTCAGTCCTCTTTTCACCTCTCTCTTTTTATACACTGAGTATTGAAATTTTGTAAAATACAGGATACATTACCTATTTGAAATATTTTTCATAGCAAAAGACTAGTTAAAAAGGATTATTTTTTTCTTTCATTTTGACAAAAAATAAGATGTAATATAGGAAATAACAGACATTCACAAAAAAACCAGAATAGTATATAAATTAAAATTATATTTTCCTTATTTTAAAGTTTTTATAGAAATTATACTTTTTTACCCTAGAAAGAATTATCACTATCATTACTAATGCCAACACTTTTCAAGATCTAACAAGCAGCTAACAGCAGCTATACTTTGTAAGTAATGTATATACATATGCCAGAACTTACAAAAAGTGCAATGGAATGACCTTGTAGGAGTTGCTTTCATATTTATATTCCCTATTACCGGTGTTGAATCTTACTGTTGCATAAATACAGAGATATAAGGGTTTGTTGAGACTCCTTGTAGCTCAATATTTCTATAAATCCACTATCCTGTAGTCAAATTTCTGGATCAGTGATAGCCATTGTTTTCCAAGTGTACATTCTTAAAATGACTTCTTAAAACACTATTGAAGCATTTTCTGTGCCACAGTGCATAGCAACCTTGCCTTCCTCATCTTTATTTCATAAGTAGCTGGAGACATTGAAAAAAACCCTTCATTTCTGATTATCAGAAATCAGAAACATTTGAAACATACCTGAGAGAAAAGTGTTAATAATTGACTCCATATTCTTTCCAGATGTTTTTGCAATATGTTTTTTAACTGTTACAACAAGAATAAGGCTAGTTTTTACTATCTATTGCAAGATGTAATGAGGAAAGGAACTGCTGCGTTTCCTATTGAAGTTCTGCCACTGCTAAAGAAAACCAGAAAGCCATAGGATTGTCCACTTTTAGGTTTATGAAATCATCAAAGTTTATTTAAGTGATAAAAAATTAAACTAAATATATGTCTACACCTAAATTAGTAGGCAATGCACCACAATGGGAAAGGAGGTACAAACAGGAGTGACTGAAACCATGGCTACTCCCACTCCCTCCATATGATAGCGCAGGGCTTATTTCACTTTAAATTCAATCTCAACTGAGCAATTCAAAGCATTCTTTGAGCTGAGTGTTTCAGCTACTCATGTGGTTTGACTCTTTTTGTAAAGAAAAATTTTCAGTATGTGATGGAAGATCTTGTGGTGGTAGAACTTGCATATTGGTTCAGAGCCTAATGCCCCCATTAGCACTGGTGCACTTAGAGAACAGAGCTTCTGATTTAGTTACCCTTGAAAAGAATATGTTTCACGAACAAAAAATCCACTCCCAGCTGTGAAGCAACACATGGTAAATGGACACAAGCAGGGGATTAGTTTCAAAACTATATTTCTACTCTGAACAAATAAGTGAAGTAGACAGAGCCATTAGCACTCTCCAGGCCTGTTAGTTAGAGCAAAGGGTTCATTTGGTACAGCACTTCTGCTGTCTCACACAAAGGGCATTGCAATTTCTTACCTACAACTCAAATATCATCTTTCCTTCAGTCTGTACTGCTTCTAAGGTCTTATTGAATTACACACATTTTATGGAACATTGCAAATAGTAAAATAAAGGTATTGGTTGCATTTAATTTCTAATGTCTTTTATTTACATCTATTTAAGGATTATTAGCATCCAGCTGAACTTGATAATATGTGTAGTTGAAACTTAAAAAAATAGTAACAAATATATTACTACAAAGAGCAAAAATGGAGATATCACATGCCTTTTAGAGGTGGAATTTCAAGAGCGACAGAGCACAACAATTATATAAAGCACATCAGTGTGCTTTCTAGGACTGTATGTCCAGTGCTCTTGTCATTTACTCTAGCATAAAGCAGCCTCATGAGCTCAACATTGTAAACTGGATAGCAATGAGAAAAAAATCTCTGCTTCCACATGCTAAGGTTTTAAGGGAATTCAGAGGGACCTCTGGACTAGCCCACACACAAAGACATAAGCGTCTAGCTCTGGTTTAAGTGCGCAGCAGTATGTGAGGCATCTGCTCCTGTGGGAAACCTGTTCCCTCTGCAAGTGGGAGCTAGAGATTGGGCAGGATACCCTTCAGTGCTGGAAATGTCACTACACTCTGTTTTTAGTCTTGGGCTTTATTAAATTCTCATCCATTATAAAAGAAATACTATTCTTAAGCTTCTTGCACAACCTTCTGTGTGATTTGGCCAATGGAAGTGAGAAGCAGAAACCCTCAAGAAGGAACAGCAGGGACTCATGAGTAAATATTTATCCATTCTTTGTCTCATATTTAAAAGTATTTTATATTCCTGAAGATAGTCTGTGAATGCAAATGATTGAGCAACTTCAAACTCCTGAAGGAATTATGTGGACGTAAACCTAAATAAACATTTGCAGATTCTTTTAACTAATTAATAAATTGTTGATTTATGGTGTCACAAATTGTTCAAAACCTGGCAGTATTTTTCAATGTTACTTTGCTTTCGTTTGAATACCTGAATCATGGTGAGGCTGTCAGATATTGTCTCCTGACTGACTGGTAGGCAGCATGTCTTTTAATAGCCAGGCAAAATATAAATTTTCTAAATTTTCAACTTCTCAGGCACCCTGGGGAGTAGAACACAGCTTGTAGAAATTGTGCTGCCAGGAGATTTATTGCCACCCAGCACCAACTTAGTCAATATAAGTGGGAATAATTGTTCTCTAAAGTATATGAATATTACATAAAAGATTACCTATTCTGAAATAACTTTGTGGTCTTTAAGTGCTGGATCAATCAGCCAAATTTTAAGAACATAATTTTTGTTCCTGTCAATATAACATTAATTTGGATCCTACATGATTTAAGAAACCAGATTTCAACTACAAGCTCTCATTCTACTCTTTTGTCACAATGTCCCTAGTTCTTTCACTGAATACATAGTTACTCAGTATTACTTTTCATAAACATCAGTCAGTTTTTGGCAAAATGACTCTTTACTAAAATATGCTCTACAGTTTGAACAGAAAACATAACTACTTGTTTTTTAAGAGTTTCTCTTTCCAAAATATAGAGGGGTTGTTAAGGTATGTATTTTAGTATCCCCTCTGTAAAAAATGTGAAATTATTATACCTACTTGCACACCTGGAACTGAAGTACATGGATAATGCCCAGATTTCCAAGAAATAACTGTGAATGGTAATTACAGAAGCCCAAGGCATTTTTTTTTTTCCAGAGGATTTGGCATCATTTGATAACTTTCTTAGGTTCAAAATAGATCTCTAAGTAATTGCACTTGTTCTACTGAGTGTATGTGCAAAACAGACTGGGAGTACCTCCACCCATTATACAAAAAATGAGGAAAATGGGAGTTATTCTTATCAATTCTCTTATTTCTTTCAGCTGCAATACTGGTCACTTTTTGCTGTGGAGACACTTACTCCTATCCTGCTCCAAACACTCCTTTTCTGCTTTTCTGCTGTCCTGACTTCAGCATCATACTTATTTCCTTACATGTACGAAGACATGAGTTTTCTCGCATACTGCCTTACCTGTGAAGGGAGATCAGACTTTCTGTTCTGGTGTCTTGTAGCATAATGCCTCCCAGAGCAGAGAAGAAAAACTTCAGGAAAGCTCAAACTCAGTGTCTACCCTTTCAGAAAGTCTGGAATTATGAGAAGTGGGACCTTCAGACAGCTTGACTGTGAAAAATTTGGAGATATCTTTTACGAACTCAGGAATCAACCAAATCTGGCATCTCTTGCAGAAGGACAGTAAAAGCATCATCTTGACACCAGGATGAATTCTTTGACAAATTAGGCTTACTTCCAAAAACACAGAACTAGCATTCTACAAACAATATAGGACCTGTATTTTCAAGACAAACAAAGCTTTTTCTTTTCTACCTTATCTGAAAAGATGAATAGTTTGTCAGAAATTTATATATAAATACATAAATAGGTATTTGTATACATGTATATGCATAATAGTCAATCAGGGATAGATTCTTATCAAAGAAATCCCAGCCTAACAGTAACATTTCCCAAAGTTTTAAGTAACTGGAAAGAATATAAGGCAATACTTATAAGTCTGTTAAGTTTTGCTGTGGTGAGCTTCCGTGTTGGAAAAAACCAAATAGTGATTTGTGTGGAAGGGAGGGACGCTGGTTTGTACCACATCACAGCTGAAATTGTTAAAAACAGCTGTTGTCTGCACTTCTTTGAAGCAACTTTAATTTTTCTATTTTTTTATACAACCATCTTTATTATCTTTTGCTTTATTTCTAGGTGTTAACCTCTACTATAACCATAAATTTAATTCACTTTATGATGAAATGTAGGCTGTGTTCAGAAACTGGTTTGGGACAGAAATCATATATGAAGATGAGGTGGGGTTTGCTGTTGGTTTGGGTTTTTTTTGATATACCTATCCTGTTCCTTTCTAAAAAATCAAATTTAGCACACAATATGCATCCCTTGTAATTTATTTTAAATATTATTTTATTAAATATTATCAATCTAATCTAACAAACTGACATACTTACAAGTAAAATAAAAGCAAAGACTTGAATATAGTATTTCCAAAATGTTTTCTTTATTCTGTCTATTATTTACTGCAGTCTGTGCTTTAAGTTTCTTTTGCTTTCCAGAGTGTGAATAATATAATTTTCATTAACTATTCTTGCTCTGGCAAAGAATTCCACACTGCTAACATTTCAGGAGTGTGTACCCAGTCTTAACTTTGGTGATCTAAATCTCACTTTTTTTGGCAGATGTCCTAAATGAAATCAAATAAAGAAACCACTCATGAAGACCTGCAAGGTACCCGTATGAAATCAACATTAGAGGACTTAGAGGAGAACAACTTATGACTGCAGGGGTATAAATATTAAGTCCTTAAAAAATTCATCTACATGAGCACAAATCATATTTACAGCTCTTAAACAGCTGTTGTTACCAGCAAATTTGAATTTTGAAGTAAAAAACATAGTATATGATTTGCCTTATGTATCTTGAACATTACTTTTATTAAAATGTGTCTTAAGGAGAATTCATAGTTTAAAACACAGCAGATTCAGAAGCTACATCAGACTTTCATATTTCTGACGTAGTTTAACCATGTGCATCACTTTGTGTAATTTGGAACTTTTCTGTGAGCTGACTGAGGAGGAGCAGAGTGGAATGAAGGTGGTTGAGGAGTGGACAGGAGAAGGAAGCCCTTCTTCACAAGCTGATGAGGTCACATCTGAAGGGCCAGTGAGTTTGCTGCGCCCACTGATGAACCTGCAAATCAGCCTTTTCCAGGAATTCTTCTGGGGCAGCACTGTCTTCTTGGCAGTGTGGAAGACAGACGCCAGCCTTGACTTTTCCCAAGTGGTTTCTAACAAGCATATAAGGTTTGATTTGCGTATCACTGCTTTAGTACAACCTATGAGCCCATTTTCATCTGCTATGGGGAGATTCCTTTTCTTCTCCAAAGATGCCTCCATAATGACATTTATAAAAGTTAAACTTGAAATGAGACACCCCAGCTAATAAGGGGTTATTGCACTGTCACATGCAGAAATTTATTGTGTAATATAATTTTTCTACTAAATTGCTCTTTAGAAAAGTACTCTTTATTTTTAAGATGTATCATAAATAGCATAAAAAAAAGTTAGAAAAAGCAAACAGTAAAAAAACCCCAGGCCCCCAAATTTTCAGAATAACAATTTAGCTCTTTAAACCATATCACAAGCCTTACAGCTCACAGAGAATGATAAAACTTTCCCTGGATCACTAACACCAGAGGAAAAGATATAGTGGGTCTTACGGAAGTTTCTGGAGTTAATTGTAAACTGTAATGGCTTTTCAAAATGAGAATACATTGGTTTGTGGCACTCATTTTATATTCATATAAACTGTATTTGGAGTATAAATATTTAACACTGGGACTCTACCATTTGGAGTCTCTGTAGGCAGTGCCAATATCTTCTGTGAGCTGATTTATAAATAGGCACATAGTGAGGGGGATGTACAACAGTGTATTCCCACTTTTGATATCTGGAGGTCAGAGAATGAATCATCTCTTAAAAAAACCCAAAGGGATTTCTGATTTTCAAGTTCACCAGATATTTGGGTTGCAGAAGAAATGGGGAATACAGATATTCTAAAGCAGTGAGGGGAAGCAGCAAGGAGGTGCAGCAGCACTCTGTCAACAGGCAGACAGATCTCAGCCCTCAAGGACCTGCTTCTTTGGCAAAACCTGAGAAAAATCCCAAGGTGCAGCTTTAAGAGGTAGACCTGCATGTGTTTCCAAGTGAAATCTCTAGGCCAGAAACACAGTACTCTCTCTTAGTATCCATAGAAAAACTATGTCCTTCTATAAATTTTGAATTATTTTATTTGGGGGATCTTAACATGTGGGCAAATTTAGTTACTCTGTTCTACAGTAAGGCTTCCATATGGTCCTTCTTTTTATTGTGGACAAATACTGATATGGAAATTAGTTTAGTTATTTAAATGGGAAATAGCCACATCCTTCAAAAAGGCAATGGATAGTTTCAGAGAACCTAAACATTGGAGTTTTTTGAGTAACTCTTGCTGATTTTAAGCTCTCTATATAACAAAAAATGTAATATCCCTTTCAGGAGGTCTGGATTCTTCCCCCAAAGTATGCTATCATATATGTACAGTTCCGTGGGTGTTGCAGTTTTAATCTTTTCATGTATTAAGAATGTAATATTCCTTTCACAAAGTCTGGACACTTTATTCTGTTATTGCAGGTGTAGAATTCATAGGGGCTTGCATTTGCACCTGATCTGAAGGACCTCTGCCTTTCTGATATTTGCAAGAAAAAGAAAAACTGTTTCTGTGTTATTTAGTTATAGTGCATGGAGTCCTTAGTAACATCTAACACTTCATTTTGAACACAAAAAAAATTTTAAAGCAGAAATAGTTTTTGTCTACTGCGTTCTTCTACCATATTAATGGTTTTGAATCAAAAGTGCCCTGTGCAATCAAGAGAAAGCTCAGAGTCTAAGAGCTTGTGATTTAAGAAATGCTCAGTATCAGAAACATCAGTCTTCAGCCTCAAGGTAAATGTGTCTCCTGTGCTAAAACTGCTCTTCAATGAATAGTTAAAATAATTTCCATCCACCAGAACTACCAGTTACCCACTACTATCTGTTATCTGCCCAATTTCTACAAAATGTCTGTGAGAATACATATTGTCACAGTGAAATAGTCTGTTCTCAATTTTGGACTGGAAGAATGAGTCCTGACTTCTGTATCCTCTATCCTTAGAAAGATCTTCATCTAAACAAAAAAGTACATCAGAAAATAGAGGAATTGTATTGAAATCAGAGAAAGCACCTGCCTCATCATCTGAAATATTTGTTTCAAGAGAATAAAGCTTAATCTCTATCTAGAGCATTTATAAACACAGAAGTATGCTGAGTCAAATCTAATTATGTTATGACCAATTATTCAGTATTGTTATGTTTTATTAGGCCTGATTATACAGTGAATGAAACATCTGCAGCCTAAGCAGCAAAATTTACTTGAACAATTATATTGTTTAAAAAATGTACAACTCTGTACAAAATAATTAACTACTTGTAAAGCTTGTGACAATCTGTTGGCACCTCCACAGCCTGCTTCTCTTTATGTTCAGTATTATTCCTAAAAAGGTTGAAACTTTTATAGGGTTTTTTTTGTGTGTTTTTTTTTTTTTTTTTAAAGCATCAGAAAATCATGGGTATATCTATTTTCTCTGCTGGTCAGCTCAGTATGGTTTGATATATAAACAGGGTGACAAGCAATGTACACAGCTGAATGAACCTGGGGTAGTCCTGGGTGCGGATTTTTCTCACAACAGCCTCTGCGGTGCTGTTTTGGATTTATGACTGAAACAGAGTTGATAGCTCTTGCTGAACAGTGACCGCATGGCATCAAAGCCTTTTCTTTTTCCCACTCTGTCCCTACCCCAGTGACTAGGCTGAAGGTTGGACAAGAGATTGGAAGCAGACACATCTGGGACAGCTGGCCCAAATTGACCAGAGAGGTATTCCAATAGCATATAGCATCATAACTCAGCAACTAAAACTGGGGTAGAAGAAGAAGGAGCGGGTTTATTTTCCAGGGTGGGCACTGTGCAGAGACTGGCTGGGCACTAGTCTGCCTCTGGGAGATGGTAAGTAACTTCCTTTGCTTTGCTTTGGTAGTTTTTTCTTTTCTTTTCTTTCCTTCAGGTATTAAAGTGCCTTTATCTTGACCAATGCACTTGCTCACTTTTGTCTTCCTATTCCCATTCTACTAGGCAAGACGGAGTGAGTGAGCCCCTGGGGGGGAGCTTGTCTGGCAGCCATGGTGAATCCACAGCCCAATCTGCATTTAACAAACCCAAATTTCCATTACACCTGATCACAGAGTTCTACAGCCACAGAACTTTGATTATTTTGTGGGGTTTTATCTATAAAAGAAGACAATGCAAAAACAGGGAAATACTGAAAATTAAATAGATTCTCATATTTTTATCAAGTTTTTTTTAATCTTTGGAGAAATATAGGGGGAAAAAAGGGAAGCCTACCAACTGAACTGAAAGAAAGAAATTACAAATGATAGGTCAGAAAATTAATAGATCTGATGGCAGATTAATTAGCTAGTGTGCAAAAACGAGCAGTTAAGTAGTTGATAAATTAATTGGGTAAATGGAGCAGCTGTAATATCTCAGAATGCATATACATCTACACTTAAAAAGGGGTAAGATACAGAATTTCAGTAAATATTTTCTGTAATATGGCAGGATCCTTGAAGAGCAACCCTTTCAAAGTAAAAGAAAATATTTGGGCAATATCTAGAAATAATGAGTTACTTTATGACAATCCTTGGAAGAAACTTTTGGGTTCAGTCAGAGTCCCCACTATATGAACTGACTGCCAGAGCTCTCCTGGTTCATCTGTGGTCAACAAAGAGCCATCTCACTGCAAACATTTAGAGAAGAAACCAGTCAGGGATAATTTTCCTCCTCAAAACGTGTTTGCTTCTACTTCACTTGTGAGACAGAATGGATATTCTGACCAAAATATTTATTTCCACCTTTGTTGGAGTTTAATGACCCCTGGTATCATCTCATAGATGCTCTGTTAGGCAGACCAGATTTAATCATTGACTTTTCATACAAAGGTGGGCTCTCCCCATTCCTTCTATACCCCAGTGTGCCTCCTTCCACATCAGGTGTGTCACTCCATGGAATTTTATATTCTATTTCAATTTTTTTTTTTTCAAGATTTCCAGTCAGGAATCAAATATAGTGAAAAGCTATCTTCCTTTATTTTGGATAATAATTGATAATTATTTTATACACTTCACACAAACAATGCAAAAATCATTATTACGAACCTAGTACTATAGTTTTAAAAGTCCTTTTTCATAAAGATATAAGTTTTATGAAGGTAATATCACTATGGAGGGGAGATTGTTGGAATTCCTTCTCATCAGATCATCTTGCAATTAGAAATGGAGAAACAAAGCTTTCCTGTTAGTCAGTAGTATTGATAAATCTTATAAAAATCGTACTTTTTTCTTTTTTTTTTAATCAAAAGCACAAATATAAAACAGGATGACTAAATCCTGTTAATAGTAGTTCTCTACATAATCCTCTTGCTTCCCACCCTATATCCTCAAAGAAGACTGCTTTAAATCTGGCCCAAAAAAAGTAATTTTAATGACATTTTTAGATAAGACTTTTTAAGAAAAAGTTGCCCCCACCAGAAGAGAAGAATCTATACTGCAAAATCTCCTTCTGACTTTTTAAAGTACCATCCCATTTCCTAGAAATTTTTTAGTAACTACAGCTTGCTATGCAAACTTTCTCTTACTTTTTAGGAAATCTGCTGTTATAGCAAAAATTATAGCTTAGATAATCTTTTTAAAAATCTATTTGTTGCCTCTACTAAGGTCACTCACTACAGTGTACAATGTTGGTTTGTGCAGAGAAGGCACACATTTGTATCTGCTGGGAATCTCAATTTATTTAATTTAAAACAAAATTAAGGTTGCAATACTACTATTAATGAAATCTCAGTTTTAAAAGGACACATCAGCTCAGAACTCTGTAAACTGCAACATAAAGCTGTCTCACTAGATCAGGCTTTAAACTCAGCCCAGGGTAGATGTTTTTCAACTCTTACTTCCAGGTATATATATTTCTGCAGAATTATATTGGTAGCACTGTTACCTTTTGTACTTTTTAAAACAAAATTGTTGCAATTTCTATATAAAAACAGATGAAAAGACTGTGATAAAGTTAAAATATCCTTGTCCCTTCAGGATTTCCTCCTGGACTTTTGGAAAGGAATTAATGAGAAAGTTTAGGTCTTTTCTAAGAATGAGTATATATGTGTAATTTTAACAGGTTGGTTTTAGATTCTGAGTTTACAATAACCCTCATTTAAGTATGAGTAGTAAATGTGCTTTGAATTACTACAGCAATGGGTTTCGTCTTGTAGTATCTAATACTAAAAATATTTTAGAATTATGGATTATCTGGAAAAAAGAAGATGAAACACTAAGAAAGACCAAAGGCTGAGGGGAAAAAAAAAATCAGAAATAGATGTTTTTAGGCTCAACTCAGTTCCTATTAATGTCAGTAAGACCTCTTCACATGGACTTGACAGTACTGTAGTGGAAACTCTTTAAAACAAAAGAAATTTAGGTTAAAGTTTAGATAAAAGATGCTTTTTCTAAAGAGAACGGAGATCTTTACAACAGACGACTGTGATACAGTTTAGAATACTTAAGTTTTCAAAAAAAGGAAGAAAATTTGAAGCTTTCATCAACAAAGGAAGTTATTTAAACTTTACCATAGATGTACAGTATTGGAAGCAGATTTTTGCAAGATAGTCTATTTATCCATACTCCTACTGAGATCTGTATTTTTTTACAGAGAAATTGTTAGTTCAATATCCAAAACAATGCAAAATTACTGCATGAATCTGATGTATTTTTCTCTTACCTGGACATGGAACTTATCAATTATTCTAGTACAATAAATTTTCACAACCTGTACTTTAGTTAATCATACATATATATATGAAATTTTTAAATGCAGTTTCTCAGTTCATGACTGAACTGTTTGACAAAGCATTTTACTTTAGCTTGAACAATTTTCTCTTCAGTATACTCAATACTATTAAATCTTTTTCAAACCATTTCAGCAACTGCTTCGCCTGTCCTCTGAAGAAGATTTTGATAAAGATAGCAGCCAACACTCCATAATTCTGGAGACTGACTCAAGTAATAAGTCACATTACTGCATTTTCTTAACACTATTTGGTCTTCAGCTGACTGAAAGTTATTTAATGTTTTACTAAAAAAAAAAAAAAATTTAACAGAGAAATGAAACTGCAACAGCAAGACAGTCATCCAAACACTGGATATTTAAGAGAAGTATTCTCCCTATACCTGCTCCTTCTGTCTTTATTATAATTAATAATAACTTAAATAAAAGGAAGTCGAGATCTGTCCCAGTTTCAGCCATGACAGGCTTAATTTTTGCACTAGCCAGGAGGGGCATATACTCTCCGTTGTTTCTTATTTCTGAAATGCAATTTCATAGCATGGATAATGCAGTCATTTCAGGTTTTCAGTCCTTTAAATTAATCCAAACTTCCACCAGAAAGTGTAAAATCTGTTACTTCAGCTGTTTTTCAAAAGACTGGCCTCAACACTAGTTTTTCTCCCCTTTCACCTTCTTGTCATACTGCAGAAGGAATCAGTAGTCTATCCCAAAGTATTCCTTGTCCCTACATACCTTTCATTCATATCCATGTCCTGGAAAACTGCAAAGAAATGCCGGTTGACAAGGGAGCTCATGCGGCACTGTAAGTACTTCCCCTGCTGAACTCACTGAGTGAGTGATGCCATCTTATGTTTGAAGGACCCGAGTTTGTGTGTTCTGGACTTTTAGTACATTCCTAGTGATCTGTGTCAATGATAGAAACAGCATATCTCAAATGACTAAAATAAAATTAGTAAATAGTGCCTTTATATATATATATATATATATGACTTCTTTGCTTTTAAAAATAGCCAGCAATTAAAAATATTGTGAAGAATAAACAATATTTCCAAAGTACATAAAAATATTTATCAATTTGGAAAACATAGTGGGAGATTTATAATTTTTGATTGCCAATACCATCTGTCATTGCTCTTTTAGAAAATTCATATAATCTACAATTCTGATATTTTTTATTAATACCAATTTTACATGAGTTTCCCTGGGAAACTGGAAATCTACTCTGCTAAGGCTAATACAAGGTATTAAAATTCTTATTCTACCTCAAGCTGACAAGAAAATTCCATTTAGTCTTTATTGACTTTCCCCACTGCAATTTCAGGTATTTTAACAAATTCTCTATCTTCTATTTACTGCTTACTGTTACCATTCAGTGGAATACTTTACAGATTCATGGAACACATTGAAGATCTCTTGCAAATGACACTGGCAATAATACAATAGTGTCAAATTTTTATTATTGCAATTTTTGTTCATATTAGAGTGAAAACACACATAGACACTGAACTTTGACCTGATAAATCTTTAGCACAGAAAGGCTAGACATTCTGTATAATATTCAGTTGCCAAGAAACAGGAATGAAAATAACATAGAGACTAGTTGGTGACTAATCTCAGAAAGGTTTTTGGTCCCCACAACAAAATTCACAATAAGGCAGGATTCTGTCAAGTCCTGTGCCTGCTTGGACCACCCCAGCAGAACATGGAGCATCTATAAAGAGGGGGGAAGTAATTTACTAACTTAGTTGAGTTGTAGGGAAGTGGAGTAATTAGGTCAGTCTCTTCTTCAATACTCCACATGAAGCAGTACACCAGAGAAGGGAGGATATTGCTTCTCTAATGCCAGGGAATGTAAGGAGGGAAGTTTCTATAATCACTTGTATCTTACCTCATAATTGGATGCAATCTTTTTGTCCACAAGTCTGCTGGTTTTTTTAAGGAGTATAGTAAGGATGAGCAACTGAATATTAATTGCTTATTCATTATTCCAAGAAAGATTTGGACAAATATGCAATTTTTTTTTTTATGTTAGATTTACATATTTTTCTCAAATTACGTAATTTGGAGATTAATATACAATTAATTTCTTGTATGTAACTTAAAAATTTATTTCAACAATCCAGGTCAAAAAGAATAGATAACAGACTTGGTAGTGAAAGCCAAATCAATATAATTTTTTTTAGTTTTGTTTAGTTTTTCTGGTTAGATACAAGAAGAAAACGAGGAAGAACTTGAAAGCAGAGTGATGCAATCCTAATGAACACATGAAACAACAAAACAAAGCTTTTCAATAGTATTGTCAATTGTAAGAAATGATTGCAAAATTCTCCCTGCTGTGTTATTCACATCCTAAGAAACTAAGTTGCTTGAATAAACCTGAGGGGGAACAATACAGCTTAGAGAGCTACTCAGAGAGGATGGATTCATAGCTGATTAAAGTAGTTCATGAGGTAACTGCCTGTGCTCTCTTTTTATTTCCTCTTACTTCTTATGAGTGTGGTGTGATTTGTTTGCTTACTTCTTTGTTTGCTTAGAAATCTGATCTGGTTTGACAATTCTCAAAGATAATTATGACATGATTTTCAGTGCAATTTTTCTGGGTGTTTAATGCAGTCAGTGATTCTCAAAAGAGAATTACTGAAGCTGAATATTGCATGACTTAAGATATATACTCTTAACATAGTAAAGACATACAATTATCTTTAATATTGTCAATTAGATATATATGTGTGTGTGTGTGTGTGTGTGGGTAAATATTGCTTGTAAATTTGTCTAACACACTATGCCTTAAATGAGACTCTGTTCTTGTGCACTGTTGTGGTGGTTTTGGCTGGGGTAGAGTTGATTTTCTCCATAGTAGATAGTATGGGGCTGTGTTTTGAATTGGTGGTGATCCATTGGTGGTGGGGATGACACAAGGACATTTTGGTTGTTGGTGAGCAGTGTTTACAAAGCATCAAGGCCTTTTCTTCCCCTCACCTCTCCCCATCAGCAGGGAGGCTGGGGGTGGACAAGGAGCTGGGAAGGAACACAGCCAGAACAACTGACTCCAGCTGACCAAAGGTATATTACAGACCACATGGCATCATGCTCAGGATAAAAAGCTGCAGAAAGAAGGTAATAGGGGAGTGATGGCATCTGTCTTCTCAAGTCACCATTATGCGTGATGGAGCCCTGCTGTCCTGGAGATGGGTGAACACCGCCTGCCCATGGGAAGTACTGGTGACTGCAGTTATTACTTCAGGGTAAGCAGCTATCAATCTTCTCCCAAACACTGGGTTCTGATTTCAGGACTGATCTCTGTTCTCCCATGTTTCATAAATATGTTGTTGAGAAGAGCTTGCAATTACATTTAAATCAAGAATAAAAACAAAGACCTGAGGGTTAATGTAATTGCAATGGAAGTCACTGGGGCTTGTCACTTCACAATCCTTTTTTACAAACTTTACATTAAGTCATGAAGAGAGATATGAATGAAGTCTTTAGCCTACTTCTGAAAGTCTCTGCTTTTACATGTGTCATGTAATAAAGCTCTTTTACTTTTGCATTTGGATTTGAATGCAGAGCACATAAGCCAGTTTTCAACCTGTAATGTCCAGAGAGGTTAGTTGTTCTAGACTGCATCATTTCAGCTCTAAAGTTGTTCATGAGAAGGCAAATTCTGACTTTCTCCCACATGGCTTCTTTCTGGGATACATTCGCAACTATTCCTGATGGTGCTGATTTTCTGCTGTTTTAGCACTTACATATGTGCCATGCTTCCTAAGATTCATTTTCTTGAAATGGAGAAAGGAGTTTGATAGTCAGATGAATTCATCTATATCCTCTCATATGGTGTCCAGTGTCTGTACTGATAAGCACTTTTTCCTGATCCATACCAGAGGATAGTTGCCTAGTCCAAAGGTAGTCTTTGTCCAAGAAGGATTGGGTAAGGACCAGTATTTTTTATACTCTGTTTTATACTGTGTTGGCTGACTGAAAGAAAATCGAGGGTTCTGCCACTGTGCACATCTGAAACAAATTGGCTAAGGAGCCGAGACAGATTTTCTTAAAAGCGTGCAGGCATTTGACAAATCCAGTATTATTTCCATTCACTTGCCTTCTTTCTTAAGTAATAAAAGACTACATCATAAAAAAATGAAGCATTTGAAATGTTGAAAGTAGTTTTTCCATTTTTTTCACTCACAGACTTGCTTTGAATTGGTTTTAGTGGTGGCTTTCAAATGTATTGAAGACATTACTTGTAGAAAAAGCAAGAGGCTCTCTTTGAGATTCTTCCAGAAGAGATCATCAGTACTTTTACAGGAAATTCATTTTTATATTCTGTAATGTTTTGAAGGCAAGCTATAAGGACAGATCTCAGTCATAGATTCTGAAATACTTATCTGCCTACTGACTTGTAGGCAGACTTGAAAGTTAAAACGAGCAGCATACATTGCTTCCTTTTATATGATGAAGGATTCAGTACTTATGTCATTTCTACATTTTCTGTAGAAAATTGTCTATGGAATTGGGCAGATAATTGCCTTTCTGCTTATTTTTTAATGAATCAAATGAAAAATTTTATGTAATCTCACTCACATAGTCAGTATTGTTATGTATTTATTTTCTGTTTTTTCTCTTTTTAAATGCATAGGGAGCAGACTGCAAACAATGAAGACAGAATCTTTCTGTTTATTAATAAAAAGAGTATTTTGGATATAAATGTGATGGGGCAACAAAAATTATCTGGAAGTAAATGATTGAGTGGTGCAAAAAACATTCTCAAGAGTTATCTGTGGTCTTGCAGGTAAAATAACTCAGGGAAAGAGGGAGATTACACAGCTTCCTTTTACAATGATTATGAGCGAGAAATATCTTCTTCCTGGCACTTGCTCAGTTTTCTGCAACTTACCAGGAGAGTGAAGAGGGATCTGAAAAAAATGACCCTCAACTCTTTGTCACTTATTTTGCCTGTTTTCAGGGAAGGAATCAGCAAGACTGTATTTGTTAGGATCTTGTTTGTACAGAAAATGGGGGCTGGCTTTTGCCATGTATGTTCAGTTGTCTGTGGGGATTTACACAGTGCTGTCTGAGAGAGAAATTAATGAAATTTCTGCCTTTTAATATCACTGACGGAGAAGAAAGAGTAGAGGCCCTGTTCCCTGAAGTGTGGTTCAGATACATAGCAGATCCAAGTTTAACAACTTCTAGATTAAAACTGTTGAAGATAAATGGTGAAACTAAAACATACTATTTATATATATAATAATATTCTATATATAATAATATTCTGTCTATCTTCAAATCCTGTGTGAATGTCTTATTAATATGAACTCAAAAGTTTGCTGTATGTGAAGTCAGGTAAGAGTAATAAATGGATGCAAGACTTACAACTGTCTGAAGCTGCCATAGAGGCATAGTTTGGGACCTCAAAAATACATTGCTAGTTGCAAAAAGTCAGTAGAGTGTGTAACTGTATGTTCACTTGATATTTGAATATATCTTCTTAACTGTGAATTTTAGTAGACATGGATTTAAAAGTCTTCGATGTACTTCACAAAAGCAACCAGCAATGAACTGGGAACTATAACAGGAAAACATGGTATGAAAGATACTAGCTTTCCTAGTTTTAGGGAAATTGCATCCTAGATTTAGGGTGACATGTAGTTCAACATCATACATTTCATATCTTAAATTATTTCAGATTTTCAAAATATTTATTTTTAAAGCATCTCTGGGGAGGGGGGGATGGAGAGGGGGAATGGTCATAAATAGACTTCCAACTGTATGAGCAAATATACATCTTGGAAGAAAGTCAATTAATTTTCTGTTTCTGTGTGAGAAATCTTTATAATAAAATCACCAAATCAGGAGATGCATGTTGCCAAAACTGACCAAAAGTTAATACTCAAAATCTCCTTCTACAGAAACTTAGTGCAAATTTATGTATGACAAAATGAAGGTTGTAGCTGTCTTTACAGCCTTGGACCTCATCATTATGTGCATTAAAACAGTTTTGCAGCACTTTAATTCCATAATTGAATACTTACATTCACCTTATGTCTTATGTATGTGTCAAAACTGAGACATGGGACATAAAGAATCACACTTTACTGGAAGAGATTTTAATCAGATAAAATCAGAAATCAATTTTTTTTTAACATTTTGCTTATCAAAAAAGAGCTGTCGATATTATGAGGTAGTCTTCTTATTAGTAAGATCTTCCATAATTTTCTGTGCAAGATAGAAGAGAAGAAAAGCTGTTTTGGAAACCTAAAAAAGAGTATTTGCCAACATGTTTCTCACAGTGGTGGAGTTTTATCATTGTGCATTCGGGACTGAATGATAACTTTCAAGTCTCAGAATTCTATAGAAAAAGAAGCTAAAAAACCCTAAAGTGCCACAGACTATTGTTTGTGGAATTCCTAAGTTATTATTTAGGTTTTAATAGCATTTACAATAGTCTACATAGGCTCTGTTTCTTTTTTAGCTCTGAAGACTTAGTACTGTATTTATTACTAATTTGGTTTGGTTTGGTTTAGTTTGGTTTGGTTTGGTTTGTTTGTTTTGGGTTTTTTTGTTGTTGTTGAAAAGCATGGACAGATCAGCTTTGTGTTTGCAATCTGCAGGTTGTGGGACTGGGTGAAGTAATGGTTACCAATGGGTAGTGGATTTTCATTGGTAAGGTTTTGGTAGAGGGAGGGCTACAGTAGTGGCATCTGTGAGAAGCTGCTGGAAACATTTCCCATGTCCAGCAGTGACAACAGGAGATGAACTGAGTGCTGCTCCCATTCCCTGCTGCTGGAAGAGAACAGGTGGAGGAACCTAGGGGACATGTTTTAAGATTTGATTATTTGGTTTTATTTCTCATTACCCTACTCTCATTTGGTTGGTAATAAATTAAGCTAATTGCCCCAAGACAAATCTGTTTTGCCAGATGGTAACTGGTCAGTGAAATCTCCCTGTCCTTATCTTGACCCAGTAAGCCTTTTGTTATGTTGTCTCTCCTCTGCCCAGCTGAGGACAGGAAGGTTGCAGCAGCTTTAGTAGGCACCTGATGCCCAGACTGGATCAACCCACCATGCAATGTTTTACAATGTAGCTGTAAATCAGTACTGGAAGAAGAAGCAAGGCAAGGACATCAATCCAATTTGCAAAAGACAGTGACAATACAGCTATGTTAAACTGAATTAAGTTTAGGGTCAGGAGTCATGGAGCAGAATAATGCAAGCCAAGCTACTACACCATTCTGCTTCATTTAGTCTGTGATGATAATGAGTTATCAGTGAATGCTAAATAGATTATACATGGAAATTTGGCCTTGGAAGGAAAGCTCTCATTCTTTTTATAGCAATGATGGAGACGCCCAACAATTTCTTGACCCAAATATTTATTTTCATAGAAGACATTCAGTAGCCCCTCAATCTCAAATTAAAGGTAAAAAAATTCTTTTACATTTACTGTCACAATTAATCATTTTCAGTGCCATCATTGCTCATTGCTGGAAGTAATTTTCCTGCACTCATTCTTACCCTTCTGTAGTTATTTCCTGAGTCTTAAAAATCTGTTTTAAATTTAGCCTTGTGAAGAATCATTTCAGTGCAATCACAGGATGTTGTTGAATGTAATTTTCCTGCAGTCAGTCTAATTTGTGATGCTTCATAGCTATTCCTCAGTCCTTTCCACTAAACTTGGCCCCTCTACTGTTAGTTCCACTACTAGTTATCCACAGAGTACTAGAAACATGTCAACCTCAAGAAATCCGTGTCAGAAAATGCATATATTGTAGGTAATGAAAAAAAGAATTAATTGTTACAGTATTCTGCAGTTTGTGAGAAGGTCTTTATCTTCCTTCTCACTCCTACTCTGATCTATAGTTATATAGCAAACCATCACTAATCAGGACTTCACTCATCCCTATACATTGCAGATTACAAACACACACAGAAATGATCCCTTTGTGCTTTTTAGCCAAGATTTAGCAATGCATAAATATTTAGTGATTTGGTGCATCAAAAATGTACTCAAATATTTATATACAAATACTATTAATGAGGGATTTGTTGTTTCTTAATAAACGGCTATTTTTAAATTTCTGTTTCTCTACACAAATAGTCATCCTGCTATGTGCACCATCAGATGAAGCTGGTAGTCATGCATGCAGTTAAAATTACTTGTCATATCTAACATCCTCTATGGCTTCCAGTCTCACACTTTCATTGTTTCTAACAACAATCATAAAAACAATCATAACAACTTTAACAATCCCTTCAGCATATTTTCCCCCACAGGGGAGCTATGTTAGGGTCAAAAAAATGTTCTCAGTAAATTTTTTTAGTGAGGGTTATCCATGCTGAACTGGACATACAGTCACTGTATAACATTCCAAAGCCTCCCTTGGAATTTTAACAGCATTTTATTTTGGGGGAAAAGTCTAGGAATCAAAGTAATACCTTTAAGCACTTAAAAACCTATAGAACTTATGAAGAACAATACTTTAGAAATAAAAGTTTGAACTAAGGCACTGGAAAAGCTGTGTTTGTATTTTATAGTAGCTACTCACAGGATAAAATACAAGCAAGAGTTAAGAACTTCAGATGAAACCCAGGATTCATTCATTCAGAGGGGTGGCCAAATCATGGAATCACAAAATTGCATTTTCCCCTGAATTCTGTAATTTTTACATTAGTTTGTTCCCCAGAGGCCCAGTATCAGGGACATGGGTGTTTTCCATACAGCCAGGCATACACTCAGACAAGACATTCTCCAGAAAGGTGACTAAAGCCATTTAAAAAGAAAGAAATTAAATATGAGGTATGTGCTAAATGGACCATGGAAACAGAGGTCAAATGAGGAGAAAAGCACACACTGAATAGCTACTTACTTAGCTAATGGTGCAAGCAACCATTCAAATCAAAATGGTGTGGCCAAGTAAAGACTGAATCATCCCATGTGCGTGCAAAATAAGAGTTAATGGCTGGAAGAATATCTTAGCACTTTTCTAGCATTTGCTTTCTTACTTTTCCCATCTGAACATCCTTGTTAAATAGGGTCCTTTGCACAGTATTTATGTGGGGGAAAAAAAAATGCCTGAAGATAGAGGTATGATCTTCCTTCCTAAATGGCAATGTTGACCTGAAAGTTTTTATATTGGGATTATTCCAGTTGTAACTGGTGTCAGTACATCAGCCCTTTATCAGAAGCCCTATCTTCTGCAAGCTGGGGACGAAGGAAAGGCAAGCAGAGCGGGCACAGGGAGTGAGGATAGGCACCCCCTGCTGCCATGGCCATCCTGTCCCCTTCTGAGGTTTTGATGTGGAACCCGCAGACACCCTCTGCTTGAGGGACAGCCAGGTGTTGAATTCCATCCCAGCCATTGATTGAAGCGATGAGCCAAGGTTCAGGGGTATTTTAGCTTCCCCTCTACACTGCTGAGCATCTCCCCCCTCTCCCAAAGGGAGTTTGCCACCCTGGTGCATCTGCTGGTATTTACACAGCAGAGACCTAAATTTAGGAAAAACTGAATTTCACCCCAGTTGTCAGAAGCTACAGACATTTTTCAAAGGCTCCAGTTAAGCATAAATTTCCAAAAAATTATTTCTGTTGGAGCAAATGGGGACCAAATTATTTTCTTTTGTTTTCCAGCTGCTCTTTTGCTCCATGGCCTGTACTTAATCCTCTGTGACATGTGGCCCAGTTTATTCCAGGCTAATGAGAGAGATACACAGCTGAGGATATAGCTACAATACCTGAATTTCCAGACTGGAGGCTTAAATGTACACACTGTGCCTCCTTTCACTGTTGCCCCTCTCTCCCCTGCAGCAGTTCATTTCCATTTGTGTTTATTGGGCAGCACAGTTATGAAAGTCCTCTCCTCAGTGCAGCATCACCAGTGTGTAAAATGGTGGACGCATTATCAGTGTAGAGATATAGGCATGTCTGCACACAAGTACAGTTTTCTTATGTTCAATATTAAGTGGCTGGAGATTAAAGTATAGGGATTCTGTTATTCCCATAACTATTATATAGGTCAAATGAAATAATTTTTTTCTGTACAGTGATTGAGATTGATGTGGTGTTCCTCTAACCCTGCTTGTCACCTTGCATCCTCAGAAATTATTTCTATCACTGAATATTTTTAAGAATCTGAACATAAATATTCATCAAAATAAAATATGCTTTTTTTAGGTTATGTGTATTTTAGCAATGAAGGCACTGGGATTTGTTAGTTTTGACATGTTTACTTTGCTCTGAGGCTAAATGTGAAATATAATACATTTACCTATTTTATGTGTAAGCATTCATTTTGAGAGAATGGGTTACAATTGTAAAACATAAGTCATAGCAGGAATATGAATTAAATTATTCTTACATTAAATTTCATAGTAGTAAAGCCAGAAAATATAATGCCTTCTTCCTAAGATTTTTGTCAACAATGTTGAGAAAGGCTGGCCAAAAAAATTTGGTTTTGTAGTTATTGCAGTAGCCAAATTGCAGCATAGCATCTCTTGTGGTTCCAACTTGGGACTCGTAATTCCCTCTGCACCATGTTATCTACATTATATCATACATTGACAATGGCACCTTTGTGTTGCTATTACAGCAATGCTTCTGAGCCTTTGGCCAAGGAAAAAAACACTAGTTACACTTGGGGACTATTCAGGTAGAAAAAGAATAATAATTGCCCCAAAGATCTTCCAATCTTCTCTCCCAATTAACAGAGGAGTTCATTCATGCAATGTCTATAACAGCAAGTACTAGCCACTGAAATAAGGTACTAGAAAGGATAACTAGTACTAATGGCAGTCAATACTGATGCAATGAAAGGAAATGAGAACCATGCAGGATTGCAGGTTTCTTTAAGACAAAGAGGTGTTTATAAGGGTTGTAAAAAGGGATGGTAGAAGTCATGCCTCGAGGTCCTAACAGTGGCTGCTGTGAGGGATTTGGATGTTTCTGAAATGCATTAAATTTGCTTTGTTTTTAAATATACAACTGTGAAATTAGTCCTTTATTCTCTCCTATACTACATAATGTTTCTTTCATTTAGGTCACTGCAACCATTTAAACCCTGACTGACTAACTGCAGATTTTTCTCAAACTGCTGTCTTCTCATTTTCCCATTCACAGCCATTATGCTGACTTGCAGATAGCCTTTCATGGAGTCTGACAGCAGGAAGGCAGTAGCCTGGATTTTTACACTGGAAAAAGTGTTGCATCTTGTATGTCAGAAAAAGGCACAAGAATATTAGAAAATCTTCCTTTTTAAATTTGGGTTCTTATCAAGGCCAACACAGAATGAAGCCACATGTACTCAGTCACACACTAACTTATTCTTCCTTGCCAAGTAAAGGGTCACTGACTTTTTCTTTCTGTTCTTAGGGTGCTTAAATAAAGATAAAATTGGACAGTATATAACAAATAAGTGCTGAGAAGAATTTAAATGTTTAAATAATTAAAGAATGAACAAATCAGTATTTAGAAAGATCAAACAAAATCAGCAATGATATTCTTTAGCATGGATCAGAACCGTTTCAGATGCTGAGTCAGTTTACATTAATTTCTGAAACAAACTTAGACGTTAACTGTTGTTCTTTTCAGTGTGGGTGAACTTATCACCTAGGATTTCTCCCCTTGGCTTCACTGCTTGGTTACACAAGCACCAGCACAAAGAAGATAAACACACAGTGGCAGAAACACACTGTCAGGAGGGCAGAAATCCTTTTTGAAAGTTAGTGCTGCCTCTGGCATATGTGGAAGCACAGCTCAGAGGAAAGGTTTTGCCCACGTGTGGCTTTCTGTGGCTCTTTGTTTAAACATTGCAGAGTCCTCAGGGACAACCAGGGAATGTGGCATCCCACAGGTGTGTCTCTGGGGAATGAGAGCCTGTGCTGGTCCTCCCAGGAGCTTCTCAGCTCCTGGGCCACAGGTAGATCAGCACCTTAAAACTCTGCTACAGCATTTAGTCCCTAGAAAAAACCAATGTAAATATACAATGAATCTGCTGGGGTGATTTTGCAGGTTAGTTCAGGTTGGGTTTTTTTGCTTTGGTTTTGCAAGCGGTTTCTGAATTTATGCATTTGATAACAGGTGTCGAACAACATCTTTTCTGGAAAACACCTATATGGACGAGGGTTTAAAAAATGTTAAATCTTGGCTCTGTGTACGACTGAAAATAAAGTTATTTAAAGGATTTACAAGGCCTATTAGCTATAGTATTCCATTGCTTTTTCAGCAGTAAAAACCTTGAAAAGCTTTGGTGAAAATTAAATAGTTCCACTGCCACTGGGAGGCAAGAATTGATGGAGGATCTCTGTGAAGAACATACCTCAGGAAGGAAAAAGAATATTGTGGTGTGATAATAAAAGCATATTCCTTTGCAGGGATATGCATCCACTGTTACAATTACTTTAAGAGAAAAATATTCTCAGTGATGTGGAAGCTGACTACCAATATTTCAAACTAAAATTTGTTTTTAAAATTATTGTTATTTTAATCCAATGATACCTTAGATTTTAAAATTATGCTACATTCCTTTCTTAATCAAACAGGTTTACTGGGGTTGGTAAGTGAAACTGAGCTAACATTGGGGCTAGCACTTCATGATTAATGGCGCTTCTGTAGCTTTCTGAAGTTTTACAATATACTTGACACAGTAATCATCTAGGTAGCTGAAATATTGTAAATTATGTTCTCAGTAATTTATGGGACAACATGAGTAAGAATTTTATTTGTGAATACTTTAGAAATCTTCACAGAATAAAAATTTTTTAACTATGGAGCAGCAGTTCTACAAGAATATAAAACTTGTTTTGCAGTATTACATCTAGTGTGATTCTAGTAAAAAATATTTAATTCTCTTTTGTTTTGGTTTGGGTTTTTTTTTGTTTTCTTAAAATGGATAGCTAAAGTTGCTGCTCTTGGCCGTGTCTGTTAGGAGGGGATGGGTTTCAGAACCTTGCTCTGACTGATACAGAGTCCTGGCAGTGCCAGTGGCCTTGGTGACTGCTCTGGGCATGTCTCCACAATAAACCAGGGGGAAGTAACAACCCAGCAACTGAGCTGGCCCATCCATGAGGTGTAATGTAGCACCTGGCAGAGGCACTAACTTCAAGGTTAAAGCCAATCAGCCCTTTGCCTTGCTCAGCTGAAGCAACACTGAGACACCCAGGCAGAAATTGTCAGGCAGCACTGCAGCCTGTAGGCATACATTCTTGCTTCCTTTGGTTTTCATGAAGATTTTTTTTATTTTTTTACTAACAAGTGGACTATCAAAACAATTTAATGAATTGATGCTTTAAGGTTTTTTTTCTGAAGAGTTGCAGATAGTTGTGTTCAATAACAGTGACTACAGAGATTAAAACAAGTGAAGCCAAGACTTGTGTCAGTTTCAGCCCTATATTTCCTCTGAATTTATCTGCACTGTCCTCTCCAGTAGTAATGCAAATAAAATGATTAATGCAGGAAAGGCACTAAGCTTCTGAGTTCAGGTTTTACCTCATTTTTTATTTTTTGGAGGTCCTAGTAATAGGAAAACCTTTCCAGTATGCTACATTTTTCTTTCTGTTGTTGTTGTTGTTTTGTTAATCAATCTTTAGAAAAAAAAGACTGAAATTAGAAAGAACAAAGATGGTGCCCGTGCTTTCATGAAAACACATAAATTTATCTCCTGGAGAGAGAAGGAAGGGGGATCCCAAAGGAGATGAATGAACTATTGACTCAGTAGAGAGAGACAGTGAGGAAAACAAAACCTTCTTTCTTAAAGGCACAGGCTACTCAGGTGATATCGGACTTGTCTTTGTGGTAGAAAAAGGTATGTCACAGAGCACAAGCTTTGACTTGAAGTAACTCTAGAGACGGGTCAGCAGACAGCTCATTAAAATAAGATATGTCAGAGTGCTCTGGCAAATGCCACTTGTGTAGCTATTAAGTACAGAGAACTTTATCATGTTTCTGCACTAAGGCTACTGGCTGAAGCAAAAGGGCAAAAAGGCTGAATTTCTTCTGTGCCCATACTAGGCATCCCTGGCATTTTTATTTCCTTTTAAGAAATTAAGAAATTTTGTGGTAACTTTACTAATGGAGTGCTGTGTCCAAATGGTTTTACCCTCCAAGTGGGGTGCCTCCCTGGCAACTCCATGCAAAGAAAGTCTTTGCAGCCTTGAGATTTTGTGACCTTGGTTTGGACCTTTTCGGCACATGCGGTCCTGAGGGGTAGGTGGAGGGGGGTAGAAAGAAAGGGACACACACCCGGGAGCGAGGTGTGTGCTGCCTGGGGCGAGCACGAAGAGAGAGTTTATTGAAGTTGGGTACAAGTATTTAAGAGTTGGAGTAATTTTACTATGACCAATAGGAGAGAGGGTCACTGGGACTAGGGACAGTGGGTGAGGGTTTTACAAGGATCAATGAGGGAATGTTTAACTACAGGGGTTTGGGGGAAAAGGTATACAGTTACAAATTCGTCTGTGACATGCATTCATACAACAGTAAAATCCTCTGTCCCAAAGGCTTTTGGGTTAGCTTTTCTTTTTCATCACAAACCACCTTTTGACCATATTTTTTCCACTCTAAGTATTGACAGCCCACTGCCACATCGCACCACCACAGATACAATGTCTAATATATAGTTAGAGAGGGGAAGGTCACACCGTCAACCCTGTTGCTACTTTCCTACTCCCCCTCATTGTCACAATGGTCGAGGGTATTTATATTGTGCTGATCTACCCCTTGCTTGCATCTCCATGAGACAATGATGAAAACTGCCAGTGCTCTTAAATCCTGCTTGGGAAAGTGATTTGACTTGGCTTCCACCAGATCGCAACTTAAACAACATAAATTTGATGTGTACTTGAAAGACATACTGTGTATATCTTAAACCCTTGGTCTTAGCCTTCATCTCTAAGACACATTGCATGTTTTCTGCATTGCTTACTCAGGTTTTCTTCAGTTCAGTGATCTGAACAATGTTTCATGTGAAGAAATAAACATTTTTACTGCTTGGTTTGAATTTAACTAATGAACAGAGGGGTGAAAAGAAGTTGCCTGTATGCCCTCTGAGAGCCAGTATACACGTGCAGTAGACACCTGCCAGTCCAAACTAAACTTGTATTTACATACTTTTTTTACACCAAAAATTATTTTTAAATTTGCATTAATTTTTTAGATTATAGTTTAGTGATCTATCAGTTATATTTATTATTTAGATCACTTTAATTTTAAACAGCAATCTGTGGAAAGAAAATAGCAATTTTTTTTCCCCCAGAGAAAGTACACATATTTTTAAATGTGATCTCTTCTCATAGAAATTACAGATGCAAATACTATCTTTTTCAAATAACTGAAAAGAATACACATTGAACTTGACTTCCTGAATGATTGGAAGCCTAAGGTGGACTTATTTCTCTCCGTGAGTTAAATATCCTACTTCAAAATACATAAAAGTTTTCCAAACATTTCTAGCCTGTGTTTTGCAGAATTTTTCAGTTTGCACATGAACATGCACTAGTAGACTGGCTATGGTGGCACTCAACAAAGGAATCTAAACAGAAGAAAAGCAATGAACATTGTATTAGAAGCAAATCAGTTATTAGCAGTTAAAATGGTTAGGATGCAGATTGAAGTTTTGCAGTTATCTCAATTTCTCTGTCTGTTAGAAAGCTGGTGTGAAAGAATGCTATGGTCATTTTGATTCTCTGCTCATTTCACAGGACTTGGATGTGCAATAAACTACCACTGCAACTTGAAAAATGATTACTGAAGATAATGTAGCTTGTATATTTGCATGTAAAAACACTGAATTACCAGACAATTATAGTAAAGTGAGATCAGTTCTTTGGCTAGGAAAAAACCTCCAAGATTGGTGGAGAAAGCACCAAAAGCTGTGGAGGAGTTTAGACTGATTATTCACTTGGTATGTAAATCATGAAAAGTAAAAGAAAAGTAATTTATATAAGGTTTGTATAAGCAAAACATTAGCATGACCACAAATGGGATAGTTTTCTTATACCTTAGTTTCCCCATACAATTTATCCTAAAACATGTAGGATAAAACTTGTTCTGAGCATGGTGATTTAAAAACCCTCACACACACGCTCACAGCCTAACCCATAACTTTTCTTAAAAAGTTACAGTGTTTACCATCAGTCATTTTTTCAATTTACAGTCCTCATTTTCTGACCTCCAACAAAATAACGGATCCCACACACCATAAAGGAGAAAAGCAGAGCAAAACCAGCAAACCACAATGAAATCAAACCACATTTACCTAGAATTTGAATATAAAAATATGAATTATCTTTTCACTTTGCTGCAGCACTCAAAGTTATTACAAATACACTTCTTAAATGGTAGGATGATATTAAATAGTCTCTGCATACTTTGTTGGCAACAGATTCAAAGCTAAATGTCAAGTGATTTTTTTTCTTTGTAATCAAAACATTTTATGTGCCAAGTAATAACAGCAAAGCATAGCCTAAATACTAAAAGATTCAATATTTATGTAAAAGCCAATTTTAAAACACAAATATTTGAATAACTTTGAAAACAGTACTCATCTATGAATTTGTCTTTAGCATTTATCACAAATTGCTTTCTTGATTATCTAAACATATGTTTATTTTCTTTTGGTGACTATTAAATTCAGTTTTCGGGTGATTTTATTTGATGCCTTGAGTTTATAAAATTGCTCCAATAAACCTGAGCGATTTAGCATAGCGCCATGGTGTGTCTTTCATTGTAGCATTATTACTTCAAGATTTTTGAAAACGTATTTAAAATACGGATGATGTGGATACAAATGTTTTCAGGTTTCGTATAAAACCATGCCCTTGTTTGAGTTTGTTGCAAGCTCCTTAAGACTGCATCTGTAATATCAGATAAAGTGACCGGAAACAATGCAATATGCCTGCTGCTTTATCCAAGGGAAGAAACATGAATTCACGTTTCTGAGAGTAACCAAATTATCCACTTTTGGAAATGTCAACATTCTACCCTACACCAGTAGATGTTTCAAAAGAAGTAGCACTTCTAAAAGAATTTTGGTTGAGCATTTTTATTACTCCGCGCAAACAATAAGAAAACGGATAATACTAGTCTTGCTAAGATATTAGGAGCAATTCATAAATATGGAGTCAAAACTAATCATAAAATACATCTTGCACGTGTAAGATCAATTGAAGAATAATGTTAACTTTTTTTGTTTTGTTTCATATTTGGGGTGTTTTTTGTTTGGTTGGTTTTGGGGTTTTTTTAATTTTCAAAGACCCTTCTTTCATTGGAAAGTCTCAGCTTTAGCAGTTAGGATGAGAGATTTCCCAATCTGTTTTGCTATTGCCAGGTAAGATGAATGCTGAAGACTGCTCTGTGTGATATTCAGCCACATTGGAGGTAAAGGGAGTTCAGTCATTGATTTTCATGAAAACCACGATTGCTGCAACCTGTGCAATCTGCCACATTGTGAACACATACATAATATAAAGTTGCATAAGAGGTTGACAGAAATTTTTGCCAGTTTCAGAAGCAACAATATTCAAGATTCACAGGTGGTGGCCAGACCACTGAGTGCAAGGGTGCTAAAATTTCTGACCAAGTGTTTCTTCTAGAAAAGCCATGTTTTTCTGTATCAGAGGTTTAATAACTAGAAGTGAAAAGTGGAAAACTAATTTCTGGATTCATAAGAAAATCAGCTTAGAGAAAGTTAAAAGAACCTCCACCTTGGCATTAGAGAGGGGAAGGATTTCCAAATCCTTTAAACAAAAATTTAAATTACACTTTTGGGGAAAAGACACTCTAAAAAACTGCAAAAACTTTTGTTATGCTTTGCCAGACATTAAGAAGGAAACAGTCTTAACAAAAGTACAAACAATAAAGTAGAACAAAATGATGAAACAAAAAATAATTACAATATTGGGGGGTTTTTTTGTTAAAAGCTATTGGTAGGAGCAGGGAGATGCTTGACAACCAGCCTGAGTACAGCCTCCCATTTGGCAGTGTCATTTCCCTTCTGTGTTTAAACACTGCCCCTCTGGTCCTGTACAGGACCCAGCAAATACTAATGTTTTTAATGCTTAGTGTGTTCAAGGTGTCCATTAATCTGAATTAAACTTCTCAACACTAATATTTACAAACTCTGTTTTTAACATTGTTGACATCTAACAATGGTTTTAACATCGACCTGAACAGCTTAGAAGATATTGTCCATTATTTCTATTTTCTGTAGGGAATATATATTCCCCTCAGACAGCATTAAAGCCTAGTCTTTCTACTAGAAATAAAATATTTAAAAGTAAACTAAAGGATTAACAGTAATCTTTTCAACAACATCTCCATGTTCCTCTTCCTTCCAATGTTATAACTAAGACCAGTACAAAATATTTACAGAAAATAGATTAGGGACAATCATATAAGAGAAACTCCTTAGATCTCCATAGAAATCATTATTATCAATGGGAACATTTTTCATGGGAAATTTCCAATTAAAGCTTTCTATGGGGAGGATTAATTACTTCCCTCAAAGGCTCTTGAAAACATCTAGTTTCCACATTTCACAGTATCAGGAATATAAGTGCATTCCCAAATTTGTTTCATGTCTAATCTTTTTTTTTTTTTTTTTTTAACAGAACAAGTAATTTTAAAATAGTTGTTTTTAATTAGTTTTTCATTGAACAATTAAAAGCATATTTTTATTCTCCACCATTTCTGACTTGAAACAACTTGTTCATGCTTGTTGAATCAAATTGAAATCTACCTTCATTCTGATGGTTGAGCTCTCTCTTTCAAAGGACTGCCATACTGAGACTTGTAGGCTGTGTGCTCCTGCTCAGCAGAGCTGCCCTGGCATGGCTCACTAATCTGCAAAACACAGTGAATGACAAAATCTGGGCAGAGGATTTTTCTGCTTAGAAAGAAGCACAGAAGCTAGGACTTCTATAAGTGACATTGGAAGGACATAAGAACATTAATGGCTAGTCAATTACATTTAAGTGAATATGTATCAAAATTATAAATGTTTGATTCATCTCAGAAAAGAAGAGAAAATACAAAAAAATGTCTCTCCAAATTAAAAAGCTATAAAGTAGGAGCAAGAAAACAAGTCTTTTGGTCAATGTACAAAATAAATCAACATGGATGTTAGCTATTACTCCTGAACCACAATGAATTGTTGACTAGGATTCTGGTTTTCCTTTTGTATTTTGATTTCCTCACATTTTATATCAACAGTCTTCATGAAAGTGACTTCTGCTTAGCTCTGGGAAAATTGTTACACAGCATTTAAGATTTGCTATGTCTCGGCATAGCCCCCATCAAAACTTGGTGTAAAAGTTGGACCATTTTAGAAGTAGTTTCACACTTGAAAAAATCCCATTCCACTTTGCTTCCTTATCACATCAGGCTCATGACTTCTACTGTCATTCATTATATTGCATTCCTCAGGCCAGCTCTGCCATCCAGGAATCTGGGGACACAGAAGGTTGACTTGATCTATTCCTCACCCTCCCTTTTCTACACAGTCTGCTTAAGAATGAATGGCCATGCAACATGCATGCTTCCACAGCACTGTGAGATGTTTGCAGAGGGCCATGTAAGGTATCATACTTTTCTTTTTCTGCCTGTATAGGCGTATTGTCTTATCTAGAATCTAGTCCCAAAGATTCTGGTATAATTTTAAATATTCTTGACTCTCAGCTGTTCTGAAATAGGTCCTTAAACTTTTATGGGATCTGCGCAATGGTTAGATGTTTTCTGTTCAAAATGTGTGGTTTCAAGATAATAAATATTCCTGCCTGCCCCAGCTTCTTTGCACTTTAGTGAATCAACAAAGAATTACACTGGCAAGACTTCCAGTTTCTGAGGTGGCCAGAGAGCATGATATTTTCCCATNAAAAAAAAGGAAAGAAAAAAAAATACGTAAAAATACGTAAGGATTGATTGAAGAGATTTTTGGTCACCTGCAATGAAGCCATCCACTGGATTTGCTGAATGTTTGCCATCCCACCCCCTAGGATGTATCATTTCACAATTGTTTTAACATTTGATGCAGTTATTTTAGAGTCATTGATTACAACTTACCAAAGTTGTTTGGTGGGCGGGAAACAAATGGTATTTTCAAGGTTGGAACATATTTTCAACCTCTCAGCTTTGAAAGTCTATGGTTAAAGCAGAGTGCAACATGAGAAAATGAATTTTCAACTCTTAGAATGATGCTTGAGACACAGAGTGGAAACAAGCAAGTCTGCATTGAGGCTGATAAGCTTTCTAAATCCTGCAGGGTTTCTTGTACATCACTATCTCTTTAAAAGGTTCATTTAAGCAAGTAATTTAGGGTTGTGAGCATTATTTTTCCCCTTTCTAGCTATGCGGTCTGGTGAGTTCAAACAGTAGCACTGTGCTCCGTGTCTTTTGACACACCAGCTTAATACCCTCAACTCATAAACACACAGAATCATCCACAATTGTCTGTTAAAAAAGAAAAAAAATCAGAAAATTTGGCAGGAATTCTGTTCTTGTTAACCTCCCTCCATCTCCTCATTGACCTTTATGATAGTTTTGTCTTTCTCCTGACTGTAAGGCATGTAGGTTGGGAAACATTTTCTTTATTAATTTGCTCTGTATAGTACTCAGCACACAGGGGTTTTGTTGCTAAATCTGGAATGGCCTCTGTGTAAGACTGTACTTGCAGTCCTTGCTAAGAGTCACATGACACTGATGGCAGCATCACAAGGCAGGCTGGAGGCTAAACATGCTGCCCACCCATCTGGCCCTTGGGACTGCTTGGAGAATACTCTAATATTGTGGGAAGGGAAGTGCTGGGTACAGAGAGTGTCTACAGAGTCCTCCAAACTATGTTTATCTGCTGCATGACCACACCTGGTCTCTGTGCAGTCTCTGGCTATCAGATTTGTCTTGTCACTAATGATGTCAGGCAGACTTATTAGAGTTCTCCCTGCAGAAGCCCAGTGCCCTGAGGACATCTGCAGGAAGAGCAACCAACATCTAAGTGACATGAATGCAGATTGGATTCAGGAGGTTTTAACAAACTTTGGAGATGCTTGAGTTTTGCTTTTAAGGGTTGCCAAGAATAGTTGCCCCTAAGGGTGCATTTTCATGTGCTGTATCAACATTGCTACTGATCACAGGTCAGATTCTTGTATTGGATGCTGGACAATCACCACTGCCTAGGCCAATTGGAAAGAAGCTGTGGAATTGGCTTGAACATTCCCATCACAGTGGGTGATGACACTTAACAGCAAGGAAGTAAGTGAATGAGGTTAAGTGAATGCACCCAATATTAGGTGTTTAGGGCACAAGATAACAGAGGAATACTGGGTTTATTACATTGAGAAAGGATGGCAGAGCCCTTCTCATCTGAAAGGGGTGTTTCCTCGAATCCTTTGTGTTTGATTGGTCTGCTGAAGCAGGAAAGCCGAGACCTTGTGCCCAACCCATCTGTCAGTGTCCCATTGTGGGAACCCCAGTGATCAATGCACTGTATCAGAGAGCAGTTCAACTGACTTGTTCAGGAACGTGTGCCAACAGCATATCAGAGTCAAATTCTTTATTATAGTTTAGAAAGAGAGTCTGCCTCCTGAATCTCCCCACTCTTGGCAAAGTATGTTATCCACTGCTGGCAACTGCTAGCACCTCTGAAGAACTCACTGGAAACAGTTTACAGCATAAAACACATTGTTAATAAATACACTGAAAATAGGAAATTGCAGCATATTAAAGTTTGAAGATTGATGGTGATAGTAACTGATTGCAAAGAAGAATTTAAAGCAGTGTACAGACAAACTGTAATCACCAATGAAATCCAGCTTGATATAACCATTTAGCAGAAATAGAATATAGTTGTCACCCAATAGATGTCCCTGTGGGGGAGAGCAGAGGTTCAGTCCATCAACTGATCCCAGAAGATACAATGGAGTCCTCCCTAACTTCTCTCTATCCCTAACTCACTTTTATATTATTTCTTCACATTTAGGTAGAGCTTGAGTGGCTATAGTCATACATAATTTTGTTGTTACTGATATGTGCAAAATTCTCTTGCTTCATTGTTAAAGATTTAGTTAATTAAATATGATGTGCATTCCTTAGTGAGAGGTGGTCGTACCTCAGAGGTGGGTAACTTTGGAATGGAGGTGTGCATTAGCATTACGATTACATTATAGTGAACAAAGTTCATTCAAGGAGAGTGATTTCACCACAGTCACTGGTTCAGCAGCAAGACATCTTCCCTCTCCTTTGGTTGACAGCTGCTACGTAGTTTATCAGCTACAACAGAGCCTGGTTGTGGTGTCTCCACTCCACCCTCCATTACATCCTTCTTAGCATGTGCTAAGGTTGCAGGCTGTGTGTGTGGTGAATCATCATGGAATAGATTGCATGCCAACTACGTTCCACCCAGGAAGTAGCAACTGCATTTTGCTCTATAATTTCCCCACAGTTACAACTTCTGCTAGAATGTGAATATAACTTCTCAGTTTTCTCTAATTTCACCCTCAGTCATCTTCCCACAGTTCTCATGGACTGTAATGATGGCTGCTTCTTACTTCTCTGTATGTTGAAGTATTGCTGAAGTGGCCTCCTCTTGGCATCTCCATCCCCACTTCCCTCTTTCCTGAAGGCCTGTTACTATGCAGTCAGAAAAGTTGTGGAAATTTTGGCCAAAGGGTAGAAGTTGATGGCATCATCTGACACAGAAATTCTGGATGTAACAATCCAGTGCTTCTAGAAAGGTTTCCTTCTTTAATAATAGCAAAAGATAGGAGGGAGGCAAGACAAGGCTATTTGTGCACTTTCTTGCGAGCTGCAGGAAACTTCAAACTCCTGCAAGTTGTAACAAAGCACATTTCTTACAGATAGTGTCTGGACTGATGGTCACCTGGAAAAACCACAGTGGTAACTAAAAGTTAGTACTGCAAGAACTTACTGGCATCTTCTGAAAGGTGCATGATATAAAACTAAATTTCAATCAGTACCAGTTAATTGCAATATATGGAGGTTTGTTTGCAACTAGTTGATCTTCCTGCTACTTTGAATGCTCTGAATTGTGCCTTAAGGACTCCTTAGACACCTTATTGTGTCAGCACACTGTAATTGTGCAATACTTTTCCAGCCATCCTACTAGCTGTTTTTTCTATATCTGCTAATTTTTACAGAAAGAACAATACATGCTAATGAAATACTGCCTTGGTATTTTATATGGTGAGCTAATATTTTAACTTAATCAATCATTTTGTCATATATGAAAGAGTAACACCAAGCTTTTATTCCTCAGACATTTGAAAATTGTCTTATAGCTCATCTTACAGAAGATCTATCACCTGTCAAACAAAAAGAGCCTTTCTTGATTTAGTAGTGTGGCAGCATTAAGTTTATATGCAGAATAAGGCCATGGCTTGGGCTCTCTACAATTATAATCCAAACCTCTGACAAAGTTACTGGCACAGGCCTAAGAAAGAGGTGCAAGTATTTTCCATTCTATCTGGCAAAGCTATCAACTCATGACAATGAGTATGTAATCTTAGACAGTCACCTTGAAAAATTTTTGCCTGATGCCATGTTCTGATTTGCTGCAGCAAAAATGCATCCTTCTGATCTACTGTGTAAACATCATTATTGCACACTTCATTTTGAATAGTTTATTCTATGTCAGGAAAGACATTTCAGGGGATGCTCATGATTCCTTAGAGGATGTCAAAACTCTAAGCAGATCTATGTTGCTAAAATCATTACATTAGAATGCCTACCACAGAAAAAAAACCTCTGTCCAGTTCAGTACATTGTACCAGATGTTTTAACATAGCTTTGTGCTGGGACAAGAGGTGGGAGAGAACAGCTGTTCCTAGGGAGGACCTATGCTGCTGTCTTCTGCTGTTACCTGCATACATCCAGGACTGTAGTCCTATAACATCCTGCTTTCCCATCACCACAGTGAGCAGCCTATAGAAAAGGCCATGTTTCACCTTCATTAAATACCTTTACAAAAATCTGCAAGCCTTCTCCAAACACAGTCCCTGTACTCATAAAAATTATTATTGGTTCTGGAGTACAGAGTATTTTGCTTCGGGGCAAAGGGTAAATGGCCATGCATGAACAAGAAACTCACTTCAAGTTTTTGATGCTATCACACACAAGATGCTACTGACTTGAAAAAAGCAAGCCGGCAGGAAAAGACAGGAGGCATATGGAGCTTAACCTCTCTGTGTCATGCATAAATCCCAGGGATAAGTGCAAGAGAGCTAGTCTTTCTTCTCAAAAACATTGGTGGGTGTATATATATATATATATATATATACACACAAAACGTGAACTTACACTATTATTCTGTGGTTCAAAGGGGAGTGTTAAGATTTAATTAAATGATATTTATATATGTATGAAACAACAAATGTGTATTCTGATCACTATACATGGATTTTCTGTTACCATTTAATTAGAAACATGAGGAAGTATTTTTCATTACTGTCCCTTTTTCCTTTGTCAGATGAGCTCTTGCAAGCCACTGTTGCTGAGTGGTATTACTTTCAGAGACATGTAGCTTGGTTCATACAACACTTAGATTCAGATTTTCCATAAGAAGAACAAACTATTCTTCAGGTACAATGAATGACAACTCTGTAAAACTGCACTATAAATTTACTTAGACTAGTACAAAGATCTGTGAATATGATTGAACAGAAATTCTACCATGCTATAGTATGCTTTGTAATTTACAGAAGTTAAAAACAATGAATGAAAAACCAAACCAAAACAAAACAAAAAACCCAAAATGACTTATCAAAAAATCTGTAGAAAGGTTTAAAATATTTTTTTAAATGGCATGTGCAAAAGAACTGAGCACAACCGAGACTGGTGTTTATTGCCAAATTATATGACAACACATAGACTTTCAATTGTCTGTTGTAAAACCCTATCCTGCTAAGTTTGAGAATGATTCTACAGTACTGACTTTTTTTAGGTCCTAAAGACTATAACTATGACTGAATGTAACAGTATTCAGAAGCACTTCGTTATAGTGGAAAATCTTTCTAATTTTGTTTACAGAAAAAAATTAATTCAACAGCAATAGATGAAAATTATATTGGTATTTTTATCATCAAGAGTATTGTGTAGGAGTTTCCTGACAAGTCAAGTATTCACTTATTTTGCATAATCTCATCAGGAAATTAATCTCAAAATTAATTTAACTATATCATTGATTTTGTTTTAATATGAAACTTAGACAAAATATTTCCATATGTAAAACCTACATACAGGATAAGGCACAGAATAATAATTCCTTGAAGGCCAGAAGACAATATATAAAAAATGATCAGCACACAGAAGATAGCTGAGTCTTATGTGATACTGTTATCTCAAGCAGACATGTCTTTTCTAGATGACAGCTCCCCTTCATAACTGTCTGATTGAGCTGTTGGCCCAGAACTTGGATAGATAAACCTGTCTGTCAATCAGACAATGTTTCATCCCACTGAGAAGCTACACTGCTCCCTAGACTTTCAACTCCTCTTTCCTGTGTTCCAAATGTGACACCAGCAGGTGAAAGGGACTGTGGTAGTAAGTCACCCAGCCGCCTACTCTCTGTATGTCCTCAACCTGAGCTCTTATCACAAAGGCTGCTTGAGCAAGCTTTGTAACTAATGTACACAGGAAAAAAAAATTGTATTTGCAAAAGTCACCATGTCATTATCTCAATACAGTTAGTAATAAACAGGCACAATTTTAGACAAATTCCCTACTGTTGGTGCACAGATTGACAGCTTTTGTACCTCCTGCAAACACTCACTCCTGGGACTTGTTTGCATTGCTGTGAAATATCAGTACAGGTGCTTGCATTGCTTACTTTATAAAATACTGTGCACTTTTCAGGAATTTAAAACCTGAATTTTCTGACTTGGTAGTGTCAGAAGGTACTAATGTTTAGGTGATGAGACAGGAGTGCTTCCTCAGTGCCTGCTCTCGTGATACATAAGCCTATCTCTCTTGGCAGGCATGCTCACACCCTGCTGACAGCGCACTCGCTGCCTTTGCTATGATCTTTGCTGGAGTTCCTGCAGATACCCATATGGCTTGGGTTGCTGCCATATGCTACTCCTTTGTGAGGCTGCTGGATGATGGGGTGAAGAAATGTTCAGCCATATTAAGTATCAAGTCTTACAATCCTTTGGTTTCATCCCACTACCTGCTTAGACTGGTGGCCACTTTGCTGTCTCCATGTTTCATGATGGTCCAGCTCTGACTTCCAGTTTTTGGCTTTTTGCTCAACAAATGTGTTCCAATACAGGGATTTATAGAAAACTATTTTACATAGAATGTTGAATTTAAGTACTCTCAATTATTTCTGAAAATACAAAAATGTTGGTGAAGGAAATGGAAAGCAGTACTTAACAGAAAATTCTATCACAGCAAATAGAATGAAAAACAGTGGCTATGCCTGACAAATGCATATATGATTCATTATTCATCAAAGCAATGCATCTAAGTTAAGCACATGAACAAACTGAGCTTACCTAGCATCATAATTTTAGAAACACAAAATGCTACTTGAAAGCACATAAATAACACTTCATGCTACCCAGAAAGTTTAATATCCTGCCATTTTTTGATTAATATAAAGCTGCAGCATTTATTAATCATGAGGTTTGAGCAAGTTCCACATCAAATTCAAGTGCCTGAAAGCCAAGGGCGCTCATAAGGCAAATTAACATGAGTAAATTATGTGCACTACACAGACTGAAAAAAATTCACTTATTTTTTAACAGTAATAGTCCAGAAAGGCTCTACAGCACATACCTCTAAAACTAGTGAATTATACGCCATATGGTTTGAGGTTAAATAAAAAACTCTGCTGGTTTAAAGATAACTACTGGGGCGGGAACTCCAATAAAATGTGTTACGTCCCTTTTTATTTACCACCAACACAGAAAGACACAATGTGAGGAGGTATAAGTGAACAAATAACTGTTTACTGACAAGGAAATATCAGTACAAGGATACAAAGGAAGGAGTTTACCCACAAAGAGGGGAATTCACCACCAACGTGGCCCCCAGGAACAAAGGGGGAAAAAAATAGCGTAGGGTTTTCTCCACTAACCACCTCCCTCCACCCAACCAAACCAAAGAAACAATGCGGAAAGAGGGGAAAAGCAAAAAACAAAACAAAACAAAACAAACAAAAACAAACAAAAAACCCAAAACAAAACAAAGCAAACAAACAAAAAACAACAAAAAAAAAACCAAACACCCCCACACCTAGGAAAAACTGTGTCATCCACAAGGAGTTATACTATTAAATTGCCCACTCTATGTCACCAATCAGGCTCAGGTCATGACTGTAGCAGCATTGCTGGTCGACAGGCCTTTGTTCCCTGCTGCATGCTGTCTCTGGCATTGGTGTTGTTCTGGCTTGGCTGTGCTGTGGTCCACACGGTGATCCAGCAGTGATCCATGGAGCTAGAACCACCAGGGGCTTCTGGCTTGGGTAGCTTCAGTGGTGGCACATGGCATGTGTTGGGTTGGATTCACTTTCGTTTCCTCCCCAAATGCATCGATGAGCAATCCTGGCATGGTGGTCCAGGCTGCAATCCAGGCAGTGGTGGCAGAGGCTCTGGTGGAGAACAGTGCCATGCAGATTCCACAGGCACCAACACATGTGGTCTGCAGAAGAGGGTTCCGTTTTCTGTCCTTTTGGTGCCTTTTTGTTCTTCCCCTCTCTGTGCAACCCCAGCAAAGGGTAGGGGAATTGGATCTTAAAGAAACAGTTCCTCCAGAACAATGTTGGAAAAAGGGAATAAAATACAAAACTCTACTCTAACCATGACAAAAATCACTGGAATCACTGTGTCAGACACTTACCTTTTAACGCATTTCTCCAGATGCCATTTTGGACCATGAAGAATTTTCCCAAAAGAGATTGACAAAATTTTAATATTTTTTTTTATTTCTGACCACCTCTTTTTAGGAAAAAAAAGTTTCATCAGAAATGTCCTGTTCATTTCTACTTATGTACTCACAGAATCGCAGAATATGCTGAGTTGGAATGGAACTGCAAGGATCAACAAGGCCAACTCCTGGACCTGTGCAGGACCATCCCCAAGAGTCATACCATGCGCTCAAGAATATTGTCTAAATGCTGCTTGAACTCTGGCAGGCTTGGTGCTGTGACTGCTTCCCTGGGGAGTCTGTTCCAGTGTCCAACCACTTTCTGGGTGAAGAACCTCTTTTAAATATCTAGCCTAAACCTCCCCTGACACAACTTCATGCCATTCCCTTGGGTCCTGTCACTGGTCACCACAGAAGAGATCAGTGCCTGCCCCTCCTCTTCTGCTCACAAGGAAGTTGTAACTGCAATGAGGTCTCCCCACAGTCTCCACTTCTCCAGGCTGAACAGACCAAGTGACCTCAGCTTCTCTGCATATGGTTTGTCTTCAAGGCCCTTCACCATCTTTGTTGCCCTCCTTTGGACACTCTCTAACAGCTTAATGTCTTTCTTATATTGCAGTGCCCCAAACTGCCCCCAGTATCCAAGGTGAGGCTGCCACAGTGCAGAGCAGAGCCGGACAATCCCCGCCCTCGACCAGCTGGCGATGCTTTCCCTGATGCCCCCCAGGACATGGTTGGCCCTCCTGGCTGCCAGGGCATTGCTGACTCAGATTCAACTTGCCATTGACCAGGACCCCCAGGGCCCTTTCCATGGCACTGCTTTCCAGCATCTCATTTCCCAGTCTGTACAAACATCCAGGGAATCCAGCACTTTCCCTTGTTGAACTTCCTATGGTTGGTGATTGCCCAGTCCTCTAATTTGTCAGGGTTTCTCTGCAGGGCCTTTCTCTGCAAGCTGCCAGACCCCTCCACGTCAGAGATAACCATTGCCAGTGGCAGAGAAAAAAAGAAAAGGCAAAAACTGCTTCATCACTGCCACCTCAGCAGAAAGGTAGCAGTGTGGTGGTAAACTGTCCTATGCTTTTAAAGTGACCTTAAATTGCTTCCAGCTTTTCTCTATTTTCCCTTTTCTTTCTCTTTGCCTCTTTTAGAGTTAAGAAAGTGAAAATATCAGGTTTTTTGGTATCAACATATAAGATTGCTTGAGTTTTCATCTAGTTTTGGGTAATATTTGAATCTGAAGTTCTTTCCACAATTAACAGAGCTCTCTTTGCTCCTCTCTGATTAAGTGGATTGTAACACCATCCCATCACTCATCACTGGAGAGACTGGTGTTGTCCCTTTCCCCCTTCCAAGCTAGTTTAAAGCTCTGTCAACAGCCCTGTTAGCTCTTGTGCTAAAACTCTTTCCCTCTCTGAAATAGGAGCATTCTGTCAGGTGTTAGTAAACTAGGTGTTGAGTAGATCATCCCATGGTCAAAAACCCCAAAATTTTACCCAGTACCCCAACCTCAGAGCCACTTGTCATGGTCACTCCTCAGGCAGACCTGTTGGATCTGCCTATACCCATCAATATTAGTCCTCCTTACTGAACAAATCAAGGAAATCACTACATGTGTGCCTGCTCCCTCTACCAATCATCCCAGAGTCCTGAAATCTCTCTTCATTGCCTTCTGATTTCTATTTATATTGTCACTGCCAGTTTAAACAACCAATAACAGGTAGTAATCAGAGGGTGTTGTTAGACTAGCAAGTTTTCCAGTAATGTCCCTTTCCCAAGCCCCTGAGAGACAGCAGACTTCCCTGTGAGTTGGGTTTGGTCTGCATATTGGGCCCTCCATTCCCCTTAGAAGGGAGTCTCCTTTTATAACTACCCCTCTTTTCCTCTTAACAGAGGAGGCTTCAATGCAAGGTACAGGTGGTGTTGTTTTAGGAGTACCCACTACCCCACAAGGACCTTTGATCACCTCATAAAGATTATGGAGAATCGTATCATAAGACTAACCAATTTTCATCTGAGAGAAGACAGAATTATTCTGGCATGCTGAAATTTTAAAGTCTCCTACTCAAATGTAGAACTCAATGTATATGTATATATATATGTATAGGTGTATATGCATGTGTATCCATAAAATTAAAATCTTTTAAATTTCTCTTCTGTAAAATTTGCACCAAGTTGTCATTCTTTTTTTCTGAGAGTGTCTGTTGCAAAAAGACTTCAAAACACTGTATTAGCAGCAGTTATTTTTTTTCAGGATTATATAACTGTGTACATGCATCAGAGTTTGAAGGCAGAAGCTGGAATTCACAAGGTATTTTAAAGTCAAATATTTAGAAAAAGTGTGAGAACATGGCAACTCCTTTCTCATTTTGCATTTTCATGCAAATAACCACTGTAGACTATATATAAATACATATAAATACACTAAAATAAATACGTATAAATCAACTGTTATCAGAATATCTTGGCTGTAGAATTTTATTCTGTGTTCTACTATGAAGATTAAATACTGGTAGTATAAAATGTAAGCATTCTGTTTTTTGTCTTTTAAGCCTAACTCATCAAACACTTCTAGATACAGTATTGTCTTAAGAGAAGGTAATTTGTCCCTATTGTGAAATTATAGTATTTAGGTGTACGTCAACCTCTGGGCTGAAGAGGAATAAACAGAACAGTTTACAATAACAGAGAAAAGAAGCAATTAAGAAGGAACAAGCTATTATAACTAAGAACTTACTTCCATGGTGTGGGAGAAAGCAGTAACAAAATATCACCTTGCAGAGGTACTTTTAAATCATCAGAGGAATGTGGACAGAAGCAAGAAACAGCAAAAACTGTTTTTGCCATTCTTTGTTTCAAAATAAGCAACTTATTCTATGATAAGTTTCTTTAATGTTTCTGTTTGCTTCACAACATGTAACTGTTTAATGAGTGATAACTTCCATAATGTTCCTTACTGCAATGTAGTCATCAGCCTGCAATAAAATGCTGCAGAGAAGAAAAATAAAGTCACAGCAAAATGAAAAACACACATGTCTTGTGAGGGAAGGATATTTAAAAAAAAAATCGGAACGGGTATTTGCATAAAAGTATGTGTCATGCTGCCATTTTGTGTTGTTTTTATTTATTTATTTATTTATTGCTATAATCTCATTTAAATTAGTATCAAACCAAAGGGTAAAAAACAAATAGACAAACAGGCTTTCAGAAAACTACGTGTTCTTAAAATGATCTTGGAAACTACATGTACTGCTGTGATTGTTAATTTCTTGAAATCCATTAGCAGAAAATGCAAAGTCAGGTCCTCACATATGTAGCCTGGCATTATTTCCGTGGCTTTTTGTCTTTGTTCTGTGAACAAACTGAACAATGACCTGTGATGAATCTTCAGGGGATGAATTTTTGAGTGTTCTTTCATGGTAAATTCTAATTATTTCATATCTTTCCTACAAACTCTTTTATACTTAAGTGTATTGTAGTTTTATGGAAGTGCATGGCTGTGGCAGCTAGTTGGAAAGAATTCAGATATCTAAGCACCTTCCCTTTGTGTGAATTTTCTCTTTTTACTTTTGGCAGGCAGAAGAGTATGTTCAGTAAATGTGAATGTGAATGAATAATTGAATTTTATTCCTTTTATTCTGCTCATTCTTCCAGATTTTTTTTTTTCCTATGAGATAAAAAGCTATGTTCAGACTCATACTTTGTTAAAATAAAAGACCACTTGGGCAACAGAAGCAAATATGCATAAGTGGGCAGATTGTAACACACAGATAATAAGTATCAAAAGGCAGATAGGGTGGATATGATTGCTTCTTTTTATTTTTCCCAAGATAGCATATAATAAATTTTCTTCTTGAATATTCTGTTCTGCCAGGGAATAACTTTGAAAGAAATGAGTAGACATGTTTGTATTTTACCATAATTAACCAACCTATCAATTGTATTTCAAGCTTCTCTCACAAATGTGTTAGCAATATTTAATTGTTTGAACAATGTAGAATTTTCTTTAAAAGAAACCATAAAAGAGATGGAAGAAGGAGTTAATTATTATTGACAATAGTCTAGGCTTTTGTCTTTTCTGCATTATTTACCTGTGATTTTTCATCTTTAATAACAAAGATACAACATTGCTATGGAGACCAAATATCTCTGCAATTAATCTACTTGCCTCATAAATTTAGACTTTATCCATTTTACCCACTAAAGAGTGAAGCTGAGCAGTGAAGATAGTGCAGTGTGGATCAAAGAAATAATGGGGAAGAAAATTATTCTTTCTTTCTTTCTTTCCTGAGGTATCCCTTGAAGGGTACATGATCATTGTAAAGCAAGATAAATCGGGGGGGGAAAAAGAAAAGTAAAAAACTAGCCTAAGGCAGCCTTATAATTTATATATGCTTTTTATATTGCTATATTTTGTTTTGTTCAATGAAAGATGGAAAGGGTACGAAGCACTTGGAATTTCAGTTGGTAGTTCTTTGTGTGATTGTTCCCCATGACCATTCCCCACTCAAAGAAAAGGAGCAAAGGTTGGACATCTGGAGCTATAAGCAAGTGTAATAGACAGTGAAAGCTAATCTGAAGCAGTATTTGAACAGAAGTATTCTAAAGAGTGCTCAATATTACTTTTTCTACAAGGAATTCTCACACAAAGGCAAGGAAGAAATCTTTCTCATTGCACCTGAAGATGTCACAGCCTCTTGGTTCATTGTTATGCCAGTGCACAAAATTCAGAAGCAATATTTAAAACTGACAGCTACACAGATTAACATAGAGCCTATACTTGAGTGGTGGGATTTGAATGTATGAAACTAGACATTTTCCTTTAGGGATGAATGATCTGATGGGAAAACCAAGAAATTTTAAAACATAAACGAGGTTTCTGTATGTTCTCTCAGTCCTTGTATCTAGGATTTTAAGAAAACTACCAACCTAGTAAAGTTCACTATAAAATACAGGCAGCAGGGAAAGACAACAGAATTGATGGGGTCCCATGCTCTGTACTTCAGTAGGTTTGCAGTTGTGCCTGTGGCTACCCTT
>VXBX01009292.1:843007-899961 GCA_013400415.1 Scytalopus superciliaris | reverse complement strand
TACCTGTGATGGCTTTTTTCATTTTACTTTAAATGAAATCTCTAAACTGAAATATCAGCCAGATATATTTGTAGAACAACCAGCATTATGGAGAATTAAATTGAGGGAATTAACATATTTATATGACCATATGCTAACAAACTAATAAATGTTTAAATTAACCTTGATTAAAAGATCAGAATGGCACCAGCATCTGCTTATGATGCTAATACTCGGGAAAGTATAAAAAAAACTAAAGTAGGGATGCTGCTGAAATAGTGAATGACCCTAGCTTTAAAAAGCCCAGAAGACGCAGAAGATAAAACAGGAGCAGACACATATAGTGGTGCTGAGAGGCCTGCCACACTGAAAATGCCAACAAAGTCACACAGTGAGCACATGCAGAGGCCCAAGATCCCTGTTGTGTGTACACAACACCCATGGCACCTACACACCTTGCTGGTTAGAATCACACTGCCTGTGGGGTGACAAGCTGCTCTTGTGTGGGTGACAGTGCAACACCTGCTAGTTTCTTTTTCTTTATTATATAGCAGGTCTCAATCCCTTTTCTGCCTTGGCAGACTGCACTTCAAACAATTTCTACCTTTTTCATTACTACTATCCACTTCTCTGCCTGAGGAGTTCTGAAAAAACTGGGGAGCAAACCTTTGTATTAGGCTCTTTTCTTTCCATGTAGTTCCTGGCTAATCACAGGAGAGTAGGGCTAAGTGCTGCCACACGAATGCTGACCCCCTTGAGAAAATCACTGGATCTGTACTGGAACTGCAGTTGCAAACCCTGATTCTTTAAGCACCATATTAAATGTGCTTATTTTTTTGTCATATTGTCTTGTTCATGTTTTATTCTGGCATCCAAGGTGCCCCACTATTAATAACGACTGTAACTGGTTTGCATCCAGCTCTGATCTGAAATAAAATATTTCGGAAAAAAAAAATAAATCTGCTGTAGAGTGAAGAGAACCTCTGCCAGGGTCTATATATTACAGAAGGTGCTGATGTAAACTTGTTCATGTACTGATGAACCCAGTTCATCTAGGATGGTGATCCTAGAAGAAGGTGGTAAGAAGGTATATATCCTATATTGAATGAGCCTCTAACATAAAACATAACAAAGTATGGATAAAAGTTTATTAAAGGCAAGAAAGTTGTACTGGAATCTGTTAAAAGCAAAGCTTTCATGATCATTGCAGATGTAGTAGGAGGTGACAGATCATCCAAGCCATGCATACTGAACTGGAGAATCTGCTTGGCTGTGATATGAGCAGCTGTCAAGAGCCAGACAGACTGAACAACAACCCTTACTGGAACCAGACACTTTTTAGTTTATTTAAGAATCAGAAAGATTAGAGACTTCAGTCTACTTTCTTATTTTACATCCTCACTTGCCTTCCACATAGTGTCAGGTTTACTATTTCTTGGCTTTTCAGGAAAGAGATCACTGCTAGTCTGGGAAGGCTGGGCAGAAAGTAATTTTGGTTTCTGCTACTCACAGTTCCCAGTCTTAGGTATTACAGGGCCAAGGTTCCTCAATATCATCCAGCATTTATTTCCATGTATTTCCAAACTTCTGGAATCAGGACATCTCCTGACTTCCAGGGTCTTTTCTCCAGATAGAATTTTCTTTCCAGACTCACTTCATATTTCTCAAACCCTTTCTTCTTTCCAGGAACGTTTCTCTTTGCCCCTTTCTTTTCAGCAACACAAATCCCCATACTCCGAATCTAAATAGTCTGTGTGCAGAAGCACCGTGTGCAATCAGTGTCCTGTCTGGTATTTCTGACTTACATTTCTTTATACGTTGGAAGATTCAGGGCATTCAGTTTTGGTCACAGGGTTATCAAAGTATACAGCCAGCCAACTCAAAAGTTCAGTTTCAGACATTCAACATCCTGTCACCTGTTAATATCCACAGTTTAAGCTATTTCTTCACCTGTGATGCCATGAGATCTCTCCTCCTTGAGAGAGCTCCAACTGCAGTCTCAGCAGGCTCTACTAGAGATCCACATCCAGTCCTTTCCCACTATTCACCAATGGAGCCCAGGTGGCCTCTTTATCTTCTCAGATGTGTTGAGTTCATGAGTGGGATTCAGTATGAGATTAAGACTAAACATAGCTATCTAGCATGAGCTAGATATAATGTTACAGGCAAGGGAGATCGATATGGGCATTTGATAGAGTAGATGAAGTATAAAGAATCATTCAGCCAGCCAACTATCAGACATGTATTTTAAGGTGAGCTGAATTGCTCTGTACAAATCTACTCACTGCATTAATTTTTGTAACTGTCACACTCAGAGCGGCTTGCAAGATTTTTTATCCATGGCAATACCACTGACATGCTTACTTAATCATATCATTCAGACTATCCTTAGAAGCTAACTATCAATAAATTCATTACCAGTTCCACTAACAGAAAATGAACTCTAATTCCTGCTCTAATCTCAGCATTTCTCTGTATCCCAACACCTGCTTTTCTTCTTAAATATATTCCTTTCCCTTCCTCAGTTCTCTGTAGCACTTTTTTTAATGTAGTAAAAATAATTTCTGCTAAAGTGAACTCCAACACAAAATATTTGGTAAATTGGTATATGATATGAACTTTTCACATTCTGATCAACAGAAAGGAGAATGCAAGAGACAAATATGATGTCTATCTTGGTACACTCAGAAGCTCTGCAGCACAGAACCTCTAAATAAATCCATCTATGGTGTCTAAATTAGGTAGGAATAAAATATAATCCATGGTGTTCATAAGAAACTCCTGAGAAAGTCATCTTGTAGTCCCAGAGACAATGCAATGGCACTGTGTTCTTGGACAGCTGCAATTGCAAAAATCCCCCTAGATAAGTACAGCCCAACAGTATAGATCATGAAAGGCCAGTTGTGGTTCTGCCAGTGATGTTGCTCCAATAGGTGTTACAGGATCTGTACCAGTATGTGCAAAATTATGGAAGTTTAACTCAAGAAACTCATTCTATCTGTATTGCTGCCATGCTGTGGGTCTCACCCTGAATTAATAAGAGCCCCTACTCTACCCATATCATGTGTGTTCAGTATCCTATTTATCAGTCTGCAAGTATAAAATCCTACTTCCTTTCTATCTTCAAGAGACTATCATCTAAATCTCTGCTCTAAGACTCCTCCTCTCAACCAAGGTTATCACAATTTCTTAACTATTTCTGATTTTCCCTTTTCATCCCTACTGGAAATTTGATCTGTCCTTCAAAATTTTATGTCTCTTCTCATCCACATCCGGATCTGTTGTAATTCCTTGATCTACTCTTGCTATGTTCACCCGGTATTTTCTTGTAGCCCAAAAATCATTTATTAGGATCAACTATACTTTCTTTTTTTCAAGAGCCTACCTTATGGCCATCACTGCAGTAGGTAAGAAAGGCCAGTGCAGGCCGTATTCTGGTAGTGTCTAATGAGTCGTTTCCTTCTAGCAAAGCCAACAAAAGAATGCTACTAGTAAGTGTCAGTTCTGTACTTGGTTGTTTGGCAACATTATAGTTGGGATGTTCAATGACATATCTAGATGCGAAGCTTTAACATCATAAACTTAGTAGTCTCCAGAATTAGGTAACAGTATATTTATTCAATTTCTCTAAATTCTAGAAATATTTTTCCTGGTTTTGAGTGTGGTGGAAATAAACATTGGTACAGTGTGACAATTTAACTAAGGATAGTAGAATCACACTTAAAAAATGTAATTAAAAGGTGTATTTTTCAGTGGGTATGCATTTTTGTGTTTACATAAATACTATTTGTTTACCAAATCATATTTAAAGTGTATGTTGTTATCTTTTTCACATGGTCCTAAGTTAATCTCTATTGGATGGATTCTAAAACCTTGATTCAAGTTAACATCATTAAACTTCAGTGACACATCTTTTAAACTCAGGCTTTATCTGTATCAGACCTTGTTTGAACATATGCAAATATCTATGCTAGACTGTTCTTTAGTTCTGTTGTCAATGCATAATAGTGCGCATATGCAAATTATGTTTGAACATGACATTCTCTGACAAGTGTCTTTAATTCCATAACTATATTTTAAACCATCAGTTTCTTCATGAATATATTTAATATTCACTTACTCCACGTAAATATGAGTTCTGCATTTCATAAGACTGGTGTTTCTTTCCAGTAAGCTCCTATTTGACATGCAAAAGCTGTACTGGAAGTTGCATATGAGTGATTTCATATTACAATGGTTTAAGCAGTATTACTTGCTTCATGTACCAGTTGTACATTTAATTTGGCTGGTAAACACACGAGAGGTAAAATCAAATGTGACTAATATCTGACAGTTCTCTGTACAATGTACAGTGCAGTTCTGTCCCTCCAGAGTTCAGTCTCTACAAAAAGCTACTCTGGAATTTAAACGCCTCTTACCTAAATATTTAGTGCTTCTTGATTGTGTTAATAAGCAACTGCACAGGCAAATTCACAGTATGTAGGGTATAGACAGTGTTTCTTATAAGACAAGGTTCTGCAACTGGAAGCATCTGCATTGAAAGAACAGTTCTTGAGATCTACTAGATAACACAGATGAACCTATATCATTATGCCTTGTTCCTATTCCTTTCTGTATTAATGGCACACTTTGTAACCTTAGAGAATCTGTATCCTTTCTGTTTTACCTAGCTGTGTAAAACCACAGAAATGTCTGACACCACCTCTGACTTTCAGTGGTGGCACAGCACTGATATCCTTCTGAATCCCTGCCTATAATCAGGGTGAGTGCAAAGAACCCCTAAACCTTCTAAATAACATGAAAATAACAGAAACCATTGCAGTGAGATGGTGCTTGTGATGTATGGGGATTTTTAATGACTTAGTAATCAGACAATATACTCACTCTGCTATTAACCTTCTTTGTGCTTACCTGGAAAAGAAATATTAGCTTCCTCTCCTTGGTTCAGCAAAAGTATTATCTTGTCTTCCTTTCTTTAAGATGCCCTCGTGTTCCTATTGATTCATAAGGAATATCTTCAGATACAAACACATATATAAATATTGGGTTAATGATGAGCCTTCTTAGGCCCAAGGATGTGAAATGACTCTTTCTGCCCATGATCTTGTTTTCTGCACAGTATTCTCGTAATTACTGAGGATCTGACAGTTGTACCAAAATGGAGAAAATATTCCTTTTAGTAGCATGTAAATTCTGGATATGTGTGTCATCCATTGTGTGTTTCTATTGGCAGGAGTGCTAGGCTTAGGCACTCTGGGTTTGCCATCCAGCGTGTCATGCTTCAGCTGTGACTGTGCTAGCAGAACTGTGATGAAATGCTACAGGTTTTCATGACACAGCACCACAGCAAATATCTCTTGTGCACTCAAAACTGTATTTACTCTTCTCTTTTCTCCCTCAAGAGACTCCAATACATTTCTTAAACATGTATAAGAATTTTAAAAGCCATCTTAAATACATGGAGGCAGGAATGGGGAGTAGGTGCCCTATTCATGGGCTATTTTCTGAATTATTGCATTCTATTGGGCAATTAGTTGAAGGTTCAAATTTGAGATATCTGTTTTGAACACTAAAACAGTTCATTACAGGTACAGACTCTTTCTTTTGAACTGGATTAGATCCTAGCTGTAGGTACAAACTACAACTATATTTCGATTTTTCCCATTGTAAACTTTGCATTAGCAAGTACTATCTTCTAAAAGAAAATAGATTACATTCTATTTAGATGTACTTGCAAACTATGCAAATATTTAAGCCTATGTTGCCAAACACTTTTTTCAATAGACCTGTAGATTTTCTCTTTTCATAATAAATAGTGAAATTCATAGTAAAATTGCCATATCAATGATCAACTCTTTATTATTCTCTTAATGAATTGAATTCCTATTATATTATTTTTAAAAGTCTTATTAACCAAATGCCACACTGAGATATCTAATCTGGACTTTTTTTAATGTTAAAATTGTTCAGGGTATTAATCTCTAATTTAAAACTGTATTTTCAAGATATTGATAGGGGAGCATGAGGGGAAGAGAGAGAGGGTTTATATTTAAGTGCATGATAAATGCCATTCTGGTTTTACTATCAGGTTCTGATGACTGGCCTCCAGAAAGAAGAAAAAGATGAAAAAATAATTGAAAAAATGTAGTTTAAAGTCCCCTTGTCAAAATAACCTTGAAATATCTTAACTGTATGTATACAAGTGATGTGTATGTCTAATGATGTTTCAACATAAAATTAAGAGTTAAAACATCTAGGCATAATAAACATATTCTATATAAACAACCTTTCAGAAGTATCAAGCAAAATATTTACATAGCATGATTTTAGGAGAAAAGGAGAATGCAAATGCACTATTCAGATTAGCAGAGATAAAATCAATCTGGCAAATCAGTAGGAGACCTAAGAAAAATTCTGTTCTATTTATAGCAAGGACTCCAGAGCAAGCTCTGCTCTTTTATATGAAGCAGCAAAATTACAACTGCAGAACAAGCACTTTGTGGAGCTATGGCACTTGGCAGGAGACAGAAATTGGTTCAAGGCCAAAGAAATAACACCAAAGGTGCTGCTGTTGGAGAAAAGAGAAAAAGCAAACAGTAGTGATTTACAAAAAGTGCAAAAGCATAGGTAGCCTCTGAAATCTAATTTTACCCAAAGCATAGAGAAGGAAGTTGTGATGGAAATGAAGTTAAAATGGGCAGGCAGGGGACTTATTTGTGGGTACAGCAACAGACAACCAAACAGGCATGCAGTGGATTTCCAGGGGCAAGTAAATAAAATTCTCATGGGCAAGGAGTCACAGTATTTTCCATCAGCAGTGAATTGCTGATATTCTGTGTACAGATGAGGGATGCTGGTCATATTGTGGTTTCCCAGTGCTGTTTTTCCTGAAATATGCTAATGAAATGAGAGGCTGTTGACTGAGCTGAAATCAAGTCTGAAGCTGTAGAGGTCACATGCATACAGAAAAGGTTGTTCCTGATTCCACTAGATCTCAGAGGTTAAAAGTGGGTCAGAAATAACACAAAATAATTAGATGGACATGGTGCCATCCCAGCTTCTTATGTTCTTGTAGTAAATGTTTTCGGTGCTGAAGAAGCCATATAAACCTGTCCTCCATCCTTCCCAAATGGGCTTAACAGATGCATTAGTCAAAATGTAATTGCTTGCAGAAATCCAGAAATGCTGCTCAGATAGGAGTGCTTATATTGTTGTTGTCACGGCCTTCTTTGAGGTGGGTCCTGAATACAGACTGCATAGGTTAAAACTGTAAGGGGAAAAGATGTTCTGTTACGATAGCCAATTCAGCAAATACTAACTGTGAATTAATAAAAATTGTCAAATGCTAAGGGCATCAATGCATTAGGTGGTATCAGTCTGAGTATTTAAGAGAGCAACTGTCTGACAACTTTTACTCCAGTGAGGGTTTCTGTGATAGATTAGAAATGTTGCTGCTGAGACTTTTAGGTTAAAAACGCTTTTCACTTTTCACCAGAAAGATTCTTTTGCAAGTAGACACAGCTTCTTTTTCTGGATTTCTTTCTCATTTCCTGAAAAACAAGTAGAATTCTTAGGAACATGGTTTTATATTTGAGTTCCATAAGATGCAAAAATAGAATTCCTAAATTCCAGTGAACTAAACCCAGGAACAGCTATTTTTTGTCTGTCAGCCCAGAAAAACATACTGCAGATCATATGATGTCGACTCTCATCAGCTAGTTGAAATACACACCGAATTTTTCAAATCTAACTCTTTCATGTTATTTCAACCTATCTGGTTTTATTCAATCCTTAAGAAATTTGTGTGGCTCTCATGTTAGAAACAATGCCTCCATTAGGAAATTCTAATCCTGATAAATCAGTTTCCATTACCGCTATTTTTGTGAAAGCTTAAGTCAAGTAAAAATCATGGAGACAAATTTACATTGTACTAACATCAGCAAGGTAAATTACTTCCAGGTTTTATCATCAAAATTAAAAGCAAAAGAAGATCCCTATTTATTCCCCCCAGAATAGCCTTGGCTTCCCAGGTCACAGTTTAAAACTCTGGAGTAGATGATAAGTTTTACTGGTTTTACCTAAACCTCAAACGGGAGGTAACACATTTTATTCCACAGACTTCAAGAAGGAATTGAATGCATGTATATCCCCTTTAAAACTATACAGCCCTTCACCTCAATGGCAGAAAATTTCTCCTTTTTACTTTCTGGTTTTCTGTTGGTTTTTTTGTTTTTATTTTTTTTCTTTTTGCCTTCCTTTTTCAATTAATGAGGTTTTTATATTTTGTGTACTTCTATATTTGAACAAAAGGGAAGTAAACTTCCTGACCTAAGAAATTTACTGCTCTCTACTGCACATGAACATTACCAGTGTATAAATGGCATGGGCGCATGTTAGGCAATTCTAACTGTCAGCTGAGCACAGGCTGTACAGCTTAGACATATATTAGTCTGGCACAATTTGAAACACAATAGAACAAAGTCTGCATGCAAGAAATGGATTTCTGACAGGATTTGTAGTTCTGGTTCACAAATACCCCTTAGGGTATGAGCTTCATTTAAAGATCACTTTGAAGTATTGACTTAATAGAACTAAATACATTTCTAAATATATGAATTTGCTTTAAAGGCTTCCTGAATTTATGCCTAAAATGAATAAAAGCCTTGAACATCCAGGAAAAATTCATAAATTGCAAGCGTGTAGTGTGCAAGGAATGATAAAAGATATTGTGAAAAAGACATGAAGTTGTTTGCACACGAGTGCAATAAAAAAGCTCACATTATAATGGGGCATAATTTTGCAAGCCATTGATAGTAAATTCTGAATTTGATATGGCACTATATGAAGAACCACAAATCCAGATTCAAAGTGACTGATTTAGTCATCTAACCCAATGATCACGCAACTTGCTTTATCACATTGAGAGATTCATTTCAGTGTCATCCAATGGGACAGAAAACACAGAGGCACCACCGTCAGCTATCCTAGGACAATCTTTGTCAGTCTCCTACATCAAATTGTGTAGGACAGCTTTTCTATGGTCCTCCATGTACAGTGCATATCTGTCTTGGGCATTCTTCTGATTTAAGTGATGCCCAGTTATTTCTAGTTTCCTGGGAGGGGAAAGAGGAAAAAGGATTTAGTATTTTGATGAAGATGAATGCATTTTTAAATACCTCACATTAACTGTGTAGTGCTTTCTGCTCTGTCTGTATATTTACAAATCTCAAGTTTTTATTATGTTAAAACAATTTCACTTATATTCATTGGGGGTTTTTTTTAAAAAAAAAAAGTTGTAGATTTTGGATGGTCAACTGAAACTGCTACTTTGGTTATTATCATAATTCATGTTACTGGTGAAGAAAATGGATGCTCCAGTCCTGTGTATTCTTTTGCCTTCTGTCATAATATTAATTATTAACTGTGCAATGCTGAAAGAAATACTCTCTGTTGGCATGTTTTTCTGTCACTCTTCAAAAGAACAAACTCATGTAATTTCTTCCTATAGATTTAATTTTAAATTTCACTTCTTAAAAAAAAAAGCTTAATTTAGAAAATCTCACTAGAAAATGGTTTTCAATCAAGCATTTTCTATGTGATATGATTCTCCAGTTTTTGTCATACTGAAATCAAGGACAAGGCAGGCAATTGCAAGAGAAAAAATTCTCACTGACGTAATTTTCTGTTGGTATAGACTTGTGCAGTTTGACCTTAACTGTAAAGTGAAACCTGTTCAAAGCTAATTATTTCTGTTGGCAGACCTTAAACTTCAAGATGTTCCAGAGTAAATTATGGTATGGGATGTCAAATACTTCATTAAAATATAAAAGTTGCATATCAAAGGTATTTTAGTGGCTTTTTTTTTTTAAATCTATTGTCCTTTCCTACAACTATGTTAATACTGAAAATCTGGTGAATGTGTGACCTTTCAGGCTGAAATCCCAGCTTCTTGCCTTCAACTAATTGTTGTCTTTTTGCTGATTAATGTGGTGCCACGGTATACTGGTTATTACAAAAGAAACAAAATATCTCTGTAGCTCTTGGAGTAACTTAAATCACTCTTTGATTTTTAGTCCACAATGGCATTTTTGAGGGCTTTTACTAGTCCCATATTTCATCAAAGAGATTAAATATTTTAGTGATGAGTTCATCATCACAAATTTCCCACTGGCTTAGATTTACCAACAAATTTGCTTGACTTCAGTCTCTTCCTTCATGTATAATTTCTTTGTGGTGTGAGAAATGTTTCTATAATGGTGAATGTTTAATTTCCATTACACCTTAATAGTTTCTTTGTTGCTAATCTACAAATCCCTCTTGGAAAAAAATTGCTATACTCTTCCTTCTTTTCATTATCACTGTAGTGAGGTCTTTTTCTTTGTTTATTCTTCCTAGACACTATTATTGTTGTAAACCCAGTACTTAGAAATGGGAATTAATGCAGTATTTCACTACCACTACTTTCAAAATTTTCCTCAGATTCTTTGCTGCTGTTATCCATTTCATTTTGTTGCCTTCCTAATTCAATTTTTCCCATATATTTTTTTCTTTTTTCCTGTAATTCTATGTTTCTTTACCTACACTGTGCAGTTGTCTGATAATCAGCTACTCTTATCGCAGCATCTGTGATGTTACTGTGCTGAGGAGATTTTGTCGGTTTAATATTGATCTTTTATCTTGAAAGCAAGTTTTATGTATTCAGTTAGTCTCAAAATGGTTAGTCTAAGTTCTTATAGATAAGCGTTTTACTATCAGTTGTCTTTTGTTTTTCTGATGGATTTTTTATAACTGATCTTCAGTTTAACCACACACAATGTATGCTAATTCAAACGTCAGGTCTTCTGTGCTTTATGGAATGGCTATGTACATTCTTCAGGGCTGGCCATAAAATGTCCTTTTCTTCCTTTTTTTTTCAGGGTATTTTGAGGATTTCCAGATTATTTGAAATATCTCTGTGTAGAAATACTGGTCTACTGGTTGTGTCCTGATAAGAAACAGAAGTTAGTGTTTCTTTCAGTGCTGTACTAGGAGGGAAAAGATCACAGAAATCATGCACTCCTAGGCTTGTGTCAAACATCATAAAACTGTTAGCTGGCATTCATAAGTAATTACGATTTTGATTGTGGTAGTCTTTTAATTTGCAAATGTACATTAATGGAGATAGTTTGAATTTTTTTTAAAATGTTGTTGGGTTCATAACCTGTAGTTATATCTCCATTGCTAAGAGCAACATGGGTTGAAAGACTCCTGTTGACTTAAAACAAGGGAGATGTTGGAAATTGTCTAGCTATAGTAGTTGAGGCCACAGCACCGGCTCTGTGAACTTGCTTAAAAAAAGAACAGAACTGCCAGTGGAGAGACGTGACATTTCCGTAAATGAAAAAACAATATTTCTATATCAGACTACGGTACATAATAAGCAACAGCCTTTACCCTGTTTTAGTTTTCTTTTCTCTGGGTTCTAATACTGTTTTTTAATCATTGTTATATTATATATTCATTTTAATTTATTTTTTTAGGCATAGGGTATTCTTCAAATTGTGATGTTTCTTTATTATAAGGGCTTCAAAGTTGCATACATTCATTATTTTTCTTTCATAACTTGTTAGTGCCACACAAATACATCTGCACATACACTTCTACTCTGATCCTCTCCTACCCCTCATCTTCCTTTCCACCTACCAGAAAATCAAGCTGTGGTAGGGTCCCCAAGGCTGACTTTCATGAAGAAATGAGATACTGCAGAAATAGAAAGGCTAAAGAGGAAAAAAAAAGATTATTATTTAAGCTTTCCTTTCTTTCCTCAAAAATCTCTTTCCAGCTTTCAAACAGTGCTTGCAACATAAATGACCAAAGAGTTGCCAAGGTAACTGCTAAAGAAGCCAAAGTCCTGCCCAGAAGAAAAGAACCAAGCAAAAATATCCTTAAATTAGAAAATAACACAGAGTGGTTTCTGGTAATGCTATAGCCACTCAAGATGCTCACATTTTCCTCTTGAAAGTGACTGAATCATACCAGTGCTCCACAAAAATGTGATTATGATCAGGTAATTGACTGAGTGAAGAGCTGCAGAGTCAATGTACTTTCCCAGTGAAATTTGTGAGTGTAAAGAAAGAAGGACTATAGGCATTTTTTAATGTAACAAGATTATGAATTTGTCATCAGTTTGCTTTGCCTTAAAATCACCTCTGAATAGTATGGTGATTAAAAGCAAGTAGTTTCAGAGAGTATTTCCTACATGCAATGTCATAGGTTCAGTGTTTTAAAAATATTATCCTGGGAGCTTTGAACCTAATCCTTTTGAAAAGGCTGTTAGTACATAGGAAAGATTATGGTCACTTATTCAAGATACAATGCCTTGCTATTGCTTATATTATTGTTTCATTTAGGATCTGTTGTAAGAGGCTGGGGCTTTACTGTGTTGAAGGAAGCATCACCATGGAAGCAAGAGGATCCCAAGTTTCTATTCTCTTTCTGACTATTTATTTCAGCACTGTCCATTTCTATACCTACTTAAATCATAGGTAAAGTGTTAAGATCTATTTTGCATCAGAAACTGCAGTTGAAGGTGGTTTACTGCTAAAGCGTGCTTCCCCTGGATTCTCTGCAATGTACAGCTCATATGACACTGCTTCCATTCATCTCTATCAAATTCACAGGTTATCAAAACTTTTAAAAATTCAGATCATACTGTTTTGAAATTTACATTTTTTAGATTATATGGAATGTCAACAGCACCACCAGCATGACCACCACATCTTTAGTTTTTCACTAGTAGGCTAGTTTTGCAAACCTGAAAAATGTGTTGCTGCATAACATACATCTTCTTCTGAACTGATTCAGAGCCTAAAAATTTGAGATTATTCCCCAGCAATGAAGTTTTGGGGTTGTTTCAAAGCCAAATTCTAAATAAACCAATACATGGAGAAGAATAGTGACACCTCTGGCAGTTGTTGCTTGATGAGCAGTTCCACATCAAAATTGATGTGAGAGTGAGTTCTTCCCAAACTATCATAATTTACATGCTCTTCTGGATTAAAGTACTATTATTTTGAACAATGCAATTAAATGAGACACATACAAAAAAACTTGTTAATACTGTTAAGTATGAAGGTGTTATTTGTTTTCAGAAGGAGAAGAGAGGTAACTGCTGGTTGCTGCACTGAACACCCAGCAAGTCAGCGCCACTAATCTTTGATGCTGATCTGTAAACAAAAGATTTTCAGATGGACATTCAAAATTCCACTCTTTTAAAGATTTTTCAAGTAGAAGTGGCTCAAATTTAGCAAAATGAAAATATTTTATATACAGACAGGAAAACTGTTCAAGTCTAGTTTGTAATTGTACTTCATGATTTAAATCTAGTCTTTAAAACTACTTGCTTTTGGAGTGAAACATTTGTGTATTTTTTCAGACAGAACTAATGTACCTAGTCATAAAACTGAGGATTTCTCCAAGGCAAACTTACCATATCTTGAATAAATAATATTTTGAGGTAATGCAGTTACTTAAAATTACCTATCTCAAGCAAAGCTAGCAAAATATAACTACAGGCTACTTTTAGTTTTAAAAACATACTACATTATTACAGATATATAGAAAAGGAAGAGCTTAAGTCAGACAGATGAATGCATTCACATCATCATCATTGTTCATTGTGTCCAACTGACTTTTGGTAGGCATATTAGAAAGATCTTTTTTTCCCCCTCATTCATCTAGCCTTCCTTTTTCTTACAGGAAAAATACCCAGGGTTTCATTTCTTTTCAGTATCTGCTTCCCATCTTGGCTGATAACTGCAACTGTTATAAACAATTGCCTCTGTCCACCTTCGAAGTCCAAATCTCTCACCTTTGCCTCCTGTGCTGATTTGGAACAGAGAGGAGTATTGCATTGACCTGTATCTACCAGACACCTAAATCAGACATGGCATGAACATACAAATTGGTAACTGTCTGCTACAGATCATTGTCTCTTGATAGACCTGACAATAGTGATGCACTTTGGGATAGAGGACCTTTAACCTCTCACCTTTAATAAACTCCAGCAACATTTCCATCACTTGAGAAATTATACCAAATCTTGAACAAAACAGTTAAATATAAACACCAGTTATTCCTAACTTTTAGTCTGCTAGATACCAATACCTCATAATAACTGCGAATTAAATTTTAATACTACACCAGAACTGTTCCCATTTTGTGACTCCTGGGGTGTCTTAATACAGAGTGTTTTACACTGGGGAGTAAAGACACTTTGAGCCAAAGGAATTACTGAAATCAAACGTGTATGCTTAAAGGAATGCCAAAGTGGGCAGCAGTAAAATCAGCTGGATTAGAATGGCTTTTAATGGTGTTTTCTCCCTTTGAATAAATTAGACAATTGTTTCTACTAATCTGAGTACTCTCTATTTATGAAGTGATTAAAATGGTTGATTAAGTCTTACTTTGTAGCACCTAGCATAGTAATTTTTCACCAGAAAGGTTTTAGAGGTTTTAACACATATTTGGTATTGTTGGAAAATACCAAACACCTCAGACTAAATCTTTGCGAGAAACAAAAGCAAACAGTGTTGTCCTGCTCCTGGTCCGGTCTTTCATGGTTTTTTTCTTTCAAAGACAAACATTTTCCTCCCAATTGCTGCTTGCTGATGTAAATTATTTAAGTTCCGTTCAATCACTTGTATTCAGTATAACTGACTGACTTAAGCATGTATTCAGCTAAAACTTACAATTATTATAATAGAGATTAAAAAAAAAGTGGCCTAAAAGAGATTAAATCAATTGCATTAAGACCTGCATAGTAAAGCAATACTTGAGTGACAACTCCACAATTCAATTTCTGAAGAAGGACCAGAAAAGGTGCAAGTTTCATCTTTTCAAACATGTTTAGCCCCTCTGAACCTAAGTATATTTCATATATCTCACATGTGCAAGTAAGTAATTGGTAAGAGAGGGCAATCACCATTGATTTAAACTGATAAAGAAACGTTACAGTTGGGATAGTTTATTATAGTCCATAAAGGTTATGTTCTGCCTTATATTACTTTAAGATAAGCCCGTCTTTTTATGCTGGATGTCTCTGGTATGGTTTCTGCCTGATGGGGATGGTTTGCAAAGGTGGGACTGAAAGCAAGAAGTCAGAAACTGACAGAAAAGCCCTTGAATATGGTGCTGTGTGTGATAGGTAGCCTTTAACACATTAGTCACTCGTTTAAAAACCCAGTAAGCAGAAAGCATAAAGGGATGTGTGAAAACCAATGACTAATTTCAGGGTAGACATTAAAAGCTGAATATGGGAAAACATGATGCCAATTGAAGTAAGTGATGGAAGTATTGGCACACATTTGTTGTGCATTAAATCGCACAGCCCATTTTTGCACTACAAGAAGTAATATTAGGCAACTATAGAACAAACTTATCTTTGGGATTCAATCTGTCATTCAACATTTTTGTTGGAAATGGAATTCCTCCTTTTTTTTCCTTAGCTGTAAAAATTATTGGAAAATGAGCTCTTTGCAGGTTCTTTTTTATCAGTTCCAGAAATTAAATGAAGGAAACTACCACTCATGGTCTTTCATTTAAAAAAGTATCTGGGTGGCTAGCTGCTCTTTAAGTTTTACCATAAGACTCAGGTTAAAACAAAAAAGATCTGTTCTTTTCACTGAAAGAAAATTGTCACATATTAATCGATTAATTAACATTTAGTTACATTTACTTACAAATATTTCCCAGGCAAACTAATAAATTTAAGTACAACTTATTTTTTTCAAAAAGTGTTTTAAGTGAAAAGTTGAATAATGATTACCAAGGAAACATTTGGAGATATACTGATCATAAAACAAGCAAAGTTCACCTAAAATTTAGTTAATGATCATAGCTGTCAGGAGCTGAGGCTAATATGATGACAGTATGAAATAGAAAGTGTACAGGGTATTGTACCAAATCAGATACTACTCACCAGTAGTAAAGACTTGACTCAGAGCTACCTTTATGTGTTAGCTCTAAGGGCCAGTTTAATCCACTCCAGTGACAACCTGCCCACCATACTGAAGTTTCCTTAAGTGTAGAAATTGCTTTCCATCATATCTCCTGTAATATCAGACTCACTGGATGTGCAGTGTAGAGTTCTCTGCATCTTGGCAAAATTCTGCATGATGGTCCCAGGAGTTTCCAAGAGGTTAAGGTGACATTCATCTGTATTTCTATTCATGCTTTGCCCTGATTTCTCATCTTTAACATCTCCCTTTCAACTGTGGATTATTATTTTGAATTAAGTCATTGATCAGTAAGAATTAATCAGGAAAGATTATTGGTCCAAACAAAGAAGATGTGCCAATATCCTCAAGTGCTGAATTCCGTTATTCCCTAGAACCATCAAAACTTCCAAAAAACTCTGGTGACAAGATTCCTGTGAAATTAAATTTCAATAGAAATATGGGCACAATCTCAGCAATTTATATATTTGTTTAGTTTTCATAATGGACTGCATTTTTTATCTAGAGAAAAGGATCCTGATTTAATATTTTGGGGGGGTGCAAGCTTTGCTGCTAAAATTGTTTCCCTACTGTGAAATTTTTATAGCAATTTATTCTTGTTTAGAAGAAAAACAAGGTCATAAACTGCAGTTCCACTGCAGCAAATTTGTTAAAAGAAGCTAATAGAAAAGAAGTACAATTAGCTAAAAGCTTTAAATCAAATTCCGGAACTTGACAGACTTCCCATTACCCAAACCCAAGTGCTGAACTGAGAAGAATTAATAACAAAATTTGACAAGGACCTAAGGATGGTTGCTAACATATGGCCAATAAAAGATCTGGTATCTATTCCAGTCACACAAAGGAAAAAAAGTATACTTACTACAATTCAGTGAAATTAAAATATAAGACATTGTTTTTCTGTAGCTGTGATTCTTTACACTCTCATGCTGTAATAGCTCACTGCTTGAGCAATCTCACATGAATTGAGAGGCAACTGCTTCTGACGTTAATCGCTAACTTCTTTTGCAGGGTCTGCACATATAAAGGGTGGTTACACACAGCTTTCTAATTTGTATATTGTGATGGGTTGGATAAACCCCCAAAACTTAGATTAAGGCCTTAGTTTAGTTAGGCCTGAAACCAAATTTAGTAGGCCCCAGTCTTTTGGGCCATGGGGCACTCCGTAGATTCAGAGGGGCAAGTGTCACCTGACTTAAGCAACCAAAGAGGTATTTCATATCATCTGACGTCAAGTTGAGTATAAATCTAGTGGGGGAGGTATCCTCGCTCTCTGGCCCTCCCTCTCTCCATGTGGTGTGGTGGAGAGGACTCCCTGTTGCTGCTCCCAGAGCGACAGGCCTGGCCGCTTCCCTGCCGAGATGCCCACAGCAGTCCTGGGCTCTGGGAAGTAAATACTTTTGTTTGATATTACTTTGCTGGGTGCTCTTTCAGAGAAACGTGTTTAGTTTTGTTTCCGTGTGGGTTTTGGGTGGTGAAATCTGTGTGTTATTGGGGTGGACAGCTCTGGATGAAGTTATTGTTGTTTTTTTCTTATATTTGTACGTATATGTATTGTAACTTTCCTGTAAATATATGTATCTAGTTCTTTCCAGTTTCAGGGTTTTTTTCCTTCCCTCCTTTCACTGGGACTGCGCGGGTCTTGGGGAGGTTTGGCATTTTGCCAAGGTCGAACCCACGACATATATATATATGTGTGTGTACATGTATATATGTATCAGAAGTGGGTTTATTTTAGAAAGTCTTATTAAAAAGTTGATTACAGTGTCCTAGTCTAATAAAAACAAAAGAAACTGACATTTCCAATGATGCAAGAGCTAAGGATGGAGAGATTTCTTCAGGTCTCCAGCAGAATAAGTTAGTGTGGCAGTGGGCATGGGCTGGGCTTGGTTAGTTATGTCAGCTATCAGAGCAGCCGAGTTATGAAACCAGAAGAGCAGAGTGAGAGTGAACTACCAGCTGTCAGCTGTTGGGAGATGCAGATACATGGAAAAACTTATGGTGGCAACAGCCTGTGGCTGGGTGCTGGTTGCAGCTCTATAAGTTGATGCAGAACCGGATATTTGGTACCCCAGCTCATTATGCATGATTTCTGGTGTCACTCATGACAGGGCAAAAATAGAGAAACCCAGAAGAGGTGGAATGAAAAACACAGAAAAGGAAAATTAAAAATAAAAATAAAAAAGTTGATTTGGAGGCAAGGCTTATTTTCTAGTTATATGGAAATAAGAAACAAAAGCCTTAAATGTATTACAGAAGATAGTTGTCCAAGTGACAACTTGGGTTAAATGGGGTGTGGTGAGGGTGGGGCAGGTCACCCAAGAGGGGATTCAAGAGACATATTCCCTGTTCAAACAGTAACCAGCATGTGATCCCTTGGCTAGTGGTGGAAACTGAGAAAATAGTATGTTTTGAGGGAGAGATACAGAAGACTAGAAATGAAACACAGAGGGAAAAGAATTGAGGAGCATGCTGATTTTCCATAATAAGACAAATGCACTTGAGTAAATATGTAGCAAACAGGAGATGGATGTCCTTCCTCCCANGAATAAGTTAGTGTGGCAGTGGGCATGGGCTGGGCTTGGTTAGTTATGTCAGCTATCAGAGCAGCCGAGTTATGAAACCAGAAGAGCAGAGTGAGAGTGAACTACCAGCTGTCAGCTGTTGGGAGATGCAGATACATGGAAAAACTTATGGTGGCAACAGCCTGTGGCTGGGTGCTGGTTGCAGCTCTATAAGTTGATGCAGAACCGGATATTTGGTACCCCAGCTCATTATGCATGATTTCTGGTGTCACTCATGACAGGGCAAAAATAGAGAAACCCAGAAGAGGTGGAATGAAAAACACAGAAAAGAAGGGAAGCCAGCTGCAAAAGCAGTTGAAGAGGAAAATTAAAAATAAAAATAAAAAAGTTGATTTGGAGGCAAGGCTTATTTTCTAGTTATATGGAAATAAGAAACAAAAGCCTTAAATGTATTACAGAAGATAGTTGTCCAAGTGACAACTTGGGTTAAATGGGGTGTGGTGAGGGTGGGGCAGGTCACCCAAGAGGGGATTCAAGAGACATATTCCCTGTTCAAACAGTAACCAGCATGTGATCCCTTGGCTAGTGGTGGAAACTGAGAAAATAGTATGTTTTGAGGGAGAGATACAGAAGACTAGAAATGAAACACAGAGGGAAAAGAATTGAGGAGCATGCTGATTTTCCATAATAAGACAAATGCACTTGAGTAAATATGTAGCAAACAGGAGATGGATGTCCTTCCTCCCAGACATATCAATAAACAAGATACACAAGTGATATGGTTGGAGTGCTAAAAAACAAATCAAGGAAAGATGTTGGAAAGGCAGATGGAAGTGTAACGCTTCATGAGCTTAAATTGAACATGCCTGAGAACACAAGTTCACCAGAAAATACTGTGAAGAAAGAAAGAAATGAAAATAAAATTTAAATGGTAATGGAAGTCAGATTGCACTAGTAGGCTCTGAAGCTTTACCCATCATCCCCTGAAGGTTTGACTGGTCAGCTTTGCTGTAGTTCCATCATGGACCAGGCTGCAGGAAAAAGAGGTTTGGGGATGCTGTGGCAGAGGTTCTTCCCCTATGTGTTTAGGGGCTACATACAAATAGTATGGTGCTGGGTCCCTTCCTGTTGGGGCAGCTCCACAGGGTCTGGCAAGTGGGGTGCCCAGGGTGATGTCAGGGCAGTGCCCTCAATGAGAGTTGTGCCAGCTCTTCCCAACATCCTTCTCTGCTTCTACATGGCTGTGCAGCCTCCCAGCTGCTCTCCAATACCAGCAGTCATGCAACCCCTCACAGAATTGTTAGTATTATGCAAAAAGCAAAGCATATTTCATGTCCTAAGACACTTAAATTAGACAATGTAAATGAAATTTTATATTTTCATTTTCTTAGGTTTAAATTCACTGTGGCCAAAGAAATATCAATTTTTCAATTTTGAAAACATGGGTGTTTAGTATATAGTCACATGGGTAATAAAACACATACAATGTTATTCAGACTGGAACTCACAGAAGCGAGTCAGAGCAGCAGCATTTGCTCCTTCTCAAGTGCCAGCAAACTAAGGAGTAAAGTGACAAAACAAGAACAAAATCCAGACATTATTTTGCTAGCTTTCTTAAATGCTTGGTAGGCTATTGCAATACTAAGAACAAAATATGCAAGAAAGGTAGAACAAATTCCACTGGTCCTACGGAAGGCTTGCATACTAAGGCCCTAAATGAAGTGAATGAACCAAACACCTCATTAAGTTATGGAAGCCTCTGTGAACAGCTCTCCACCCTAGGGCTCAGCCGCCTGAACTGGTACAACACAGGTCTGACTTGGTTCTCTCCTACTCAGGAAATTCTTATGAAGGTAAAAGAAAATACGTGAGCTAAACCACGCAAGACAAAAGAGTGAAAATACAAAGGGTATTAGAAAACAGAGATACTGTAGAAGGCAATAGGACAGCGCAGACATGCAGCCCAAGGAGTGACTGTGGATAATCCTTTCCTTCTGACTGACAATAGTCTGGTGAGAAAGACTCTACTGCTGCTTAGGTGAAATCAGGGTGAGCATATTAATGCTTAGCCTAGTAGCTTATTAATCTTTGTTTCCTTATTGTGTGCTATAGCTAAGAAGTAACAGCATTCTCCAGAATTGCATATATCCTGCTTCTCTCTATGCAAGATAAAAGTCCAGTGAAAGTGACCCAGAGAGAAGGTTAAATCTGAATTGGAGTTTCAGTCCTAACAACAAGAATATAGTATTGGATCTATATTACCAGTGACTCAACTAGGAGAGCAACACTGACTGTGATCTGCTGAAAGGGATACAGAAGCAGGAAATACAACTGTAACAAGACACTTTAATTACTATCGGACAGACTAGACAAATGTCATATTCGGATGTGAAGCAGAGAACTTTTAGATAACATCAGTGGCTCCAGGAAGAGAGACAGATGATTAGGGAGCCTGCAGAAGAAAATGCAACCCTGGGCTGGGTTGTGAGTAATGCTCAGGTGCGGTTTCAAAGTGCTCCAGGCAAAGGGCATCTCTCTAGCACTGCCAATGGGAACTGGGAACTGAATATAGATACAATAATAATTGTTGGTGAAGGTCAGCACTCAATTAGATTGGAATGAACACTAACATCAGGATTTAAATTGATCCTGTAGGGACTGTTTCAACTCAGAGTTTTCTCCACTGAAAAGTTCTCCACTGGGCAGAGCTGGACTTGTGAGCACACAGAGAGGTTTAGCCAGTCTCCAGGTCAACAAAAGTCTTATCAGGGGCTTTGCTGAAGGAGGGTGAGGTCCATGATCAGGGTGTCCTGTGCCTAGGAAGTGTATGGACTGGGAACAACTTGATTTTGAAAATACTGGCTCTGATAGAGTGTGGGAGAAAATGTTAAACCCAAGAAGAAACTTGGCAGATAAGAGCAAAGGGAAAACCTGATCATTCTTTATGTTCAATGAAGGCTTGTTTTCTATAAAAAGAAGCCAAAAAACTGGAGAGAGTAATGTCTAAAAGCAAAATTTTAAAAGACAAATGTGTTTGTTCTCAGGAAGATTTTCATCATACAATTCTGTGTTACAAAAGAGCTCTAGAGCAGTATCTCTGGTTCTCTCTCTTTCATTCCTTTTCAGCCCCTTCTGGGCAACCAGTGCCCTGAGCATCATCAGGCATTGCTCTGCTGAAGTCGGCTGGCCTTGCTGCTGCCGCCGAGCTGTGTGCTGCAGCGATCCCACATCAACTCTACCACTGCCTTCCCCAGACCCCCAGACAGATGCTGCTTCTTCTCCTCATACAGCTGATCTCCCTTTAGTGTGAAGCTGTCCCCTTAGTGTGGCTGTCCCCTCCCAACAACCAGGGACAGCAGAAGGCAGAGAATAGAAGAAAGGACAAAATATTGGAAAGTGTCTGATGAGGTTTTGAAAAAGCACCTCAGTGTCAGTTTGCTATACTAATCCAAATATGTGTGAAAGCAGTTTTAATATAGTGTAGGCTTAGGCATTCATTATTTGTTTTGCTCGATGGGTTTAATTTTATATAACACTTTTCAGGTCTCTAAGTGGTTTCTAGAAATAAATAACAGGGAAAAAGCAAAAAAAAAAAAAAAGCATAGAGAAGAATTTGGGTGGGTGAGTAGGCAGGCAAAAAGGAAATAATTTTTTCATCTGAAATTTGAAAATTGAGTTGGTGAGGCAGAGATATAGAGAAATTCTTTCTGCAGTATATTTGTACTACGCAGAAGATATATATATATATACCTAGAAAGAGCTTTTGCTATGTGACAGCTATCATGCTTTTCAGACAGTCAGCTGCCTGCCTGTGTTCACATGGGAATCTGTACCCCTTAGAAGCTAAAAAAACCTATGTGAAGTTGCACAAAGTTTTGCAATGTAATCTGCTCTGCATTATCTCTGTTTGCTTTACTTGTACTTGTGTTTCATAATGACATACATCATCATAAACCACAGATATTTCTACTTAGATTTTAATTCTCTCTTGATTACATAACTCCTTTTTTGCTGGTTGACCACAAGTTGCTATATGACAAAGTAGAATTTTTGTAGAGAAATTGTGTCTGAATTGATACTAAGGAGCTCTAGTAATAACTGTGTATTCAGTGCTATACATTGGCAAAGATTATATGCTAATATCATCCATTTCCAATCACTTCATGCACAGACACTCATGTATTCAGGAACTACTTGACAATTTTAAGCTCCTTTATACTGTGTGTTTTACATCTGAGTGGCTGTGGCTGAATCCTCTATTCAGCTATTTGAAAATGAGGCCAAGCCTTTCCCTAGTCTTATACTCACTCCTATTTATTTGAAGGCCTATCAAGTTGTGTTAAAAACACCCTGTCTTTAAAGCTTCAGTTCTGAGCATACTTTATTGAACAAGTCTCTGTTTTTTACTGTGTAAGAAACCTCACATATTTCTGAACTCTGATAAAGTCACAAAATGGCAAGACAGGGTGCTAGGCTCAGTTGCATGTCTGCTCTCCTTGAACACAAACTGGTAGAAAACCCATCACTTTATGGCAGGGCAGTGGTACAGCTGCTTTTCTCTCCATTACACCATGACAAGCTGGTTGTCAAGTGGGTGGCAGGTAAGGAAGGCATCAGTACCTCATGTGGAGGGAAGAAACAGGAGATGGGCACTGTGCTTTGAATTTAGAAGATCTTGTAGACATGTGTATGAGCACAGCAAAGAAGCCAGTGTGGATATCTCATGTGCAGGAAGTGAGATCAGGAAGGCTTACATTCAAATTTGTTCTGAATATTTCAGGATTTATCTGGTTTTCAGGATTTGACTCCTAAGAGTAATGAAATATTTTATGTTGTCAATTCTTCATTAGTATCTTTCTATTAAGTCTTGTGTAATTAACTTACTGATGGAGATTATCTTCTACATCATTCAGAAGTGGAGCTGCAGGTCACTCCAGACAAGCAGAAGCATCTTTAAACCTCCTTCTTGGTATTGATGTGCTGACTTCACATTCTGTGCAAGTTAGCCAACAGAATATTTACACAGGTCCTGGGCTGGTTTTGCAGTTTGTGCTGAGCTCTGTACTGTAGCAACATGACTATTTCTGTACCTGGGCTTACTAGCGTTCATTACCTCCCTAATTTTTTTTTTTTTTTTTTAGACTTGCAATGGGACATCTTTCATGATGTTTTTCTTTCCTAGTTTTCAAGGCAGTTTTAAAGTAAATCTAGTGTTGTCACTTCTACTTTATCTGTAAGGAAACTGAGGCCAAGAGGCAATGCCTGTAGTCGTATGGCAGGCCCCTGACTGAACCAAAAATAACACCCAGAAATCTTGCTTGCAGGCCCAATCCTGATCTTCTGGTCCATGTTGCCACCCACACACAGATTAGGAACTGTACATTTCCACAAAAATGAAAGACTGAATAGTGTACAATAGCTCTAAAGTGGCATCCCAAATATTCACCTACCAATAAAATAAATGAATGGCACGCCCAGGCTATATGTAATATGTATAATTCACAAATTTATTCTCTATTTCAGTATGCCAAAAAGTAAGGCAACAAATAAAAGTAAGCAAATCTTTGCCTTTATTGCAGAGAGGCTTAATAAAATCTGTAGTGTGAATAATATGTATTCATATGTTTCATATGTAACTCATCATCATCATTGTCATCATCATCATCATCATGATGGCTGGGCTTCGTGAATGAAGATTTGGGAAGGGCTCTACCCACTCTTGCTACAAGCGCGCTAGTAGCTGAAAAGGTCAATGCGCGATAGGCAAGTCCGGTTGCAAAAGGCACAGTGGAAAGTCTCCTTGGGCAGTATTGGCAAGGCACGGTTCTTTCTGCATTGTCTTTTAATTTTGAGACTGATCCTGTGTGCTCTCTCAAAAGAAGCAGCAGCGTTATAGATGGTGTGCCTCCATGCCTCCCGATTGGAGGCCAGAGCGGACCATTGATGGTGGTCAATATGGCCAAGGCTGAGGTGTTGTTTGAGGGAGTCCTTGNAAGCCCCCTGGCAACCATCCTAGGAGAAGGACAACTCTAACTCCAAACCCGGGCAGATGGAGCTCACTTAGCCCTGTAAGGCCATCCATCTATGAGAAGGATACTCTAACTAAACCTACGTCCTGAGGACTTAACTGATCATAAAATTCTGTAAATAGAATATATATTACAGAAGAAAATACAGCATTTTGTCACAGAATGAAAAACACATATCCTGAAAAAAATGTATATGCCTCTGGTCCAACTCAGCCCCCCAAATTACATACCTGAGCTACTATTGCCATCAATGTTCACTTGTAATTCAAGGAAATAAAACTGATTTTGAAAAAAAAACAAATCTGTCTTATAGGATCTTAGTTCAAGGTTCAGTGTTTGTCCTACAGAATCTCACATACCTCAAGGCATTGCAGGAACTTGGTTTTTTCAATATTACTTTTGTTACTTTTGATTTTTTTAAAAAATCACAGAACTCTGAATACTTTCTATTTCACATAACTTGTACAAAATTATGTCAAAATTGTCATCTAAAAACTGCACTTGCATTGAAAGGAATCAACATTTTAAATCAGTATTACTCACTTCTTTTTTCCAAAAACATTTCTGTTGACTTTCAATGATTTTAAATCAAAAATAAATATTCTGAAATGTGTAATTTTTTTTTTAATTCAATATATGCAATCATCTAGGATAGGTAGCATGTTATCCACCTTTGGAGTAACAACTTTTGTGCAATCCTCATGCAAGGCTTGTTTATGCCTGCTCTTGTGGACCAAAAGTTGAAAAAATTATTTCTTTCCCTTGAGGGGATATATGCCTCTTGCCAAACAACCTTCACTGAGCAGTATATATGTAAGTGTACAGAGAAACAGTTCCCATGATGAGCTATTATGATGAATCAAAAGAAACTGCAGAGGCAGTACAATGGCAGTTGAAGGTTTTTCAGTGGTGCCTCATATATTTGCACTTCAGAACTGAAACCAAAAACATGAAGTGACGCACAGAAGTGCAGTGAAGTGTCTAAAATATGCACTGACGTTTTAAAACTATGCCCACAGAATATTAAGTAAAGGCCCAAGTTCATATTGCTGCTGAATAGAATCAACTTCTGTTCTGTATTAGAAGCAATACGTCTTGAAGGTTTCCAGGCACTGAAGCACACAAACTGTGTGCAGGAATGCTGTTGGTGGATGAGTACTGAGACTTCAAATCCCAGTTTACTAAAGCTGAGATCTGGATGTTTAATGCCACCTTTCTTGCTTACTTTGGTCAGTCCTCACCAGTCTCATCACTTATCTCTACAATTGTAGTAGGAGGCCTGTATTTGTGTTTGATTGCCCTTCATCCCTTGCATCTCTCCATCAGACAATCATCCCTTACAGCACCTTGAGAGTGCTGCCATTTCTCCGTGGCTGGATTTGCTCCTATGGTTGGAGGGCACCTTCACTTTTCTTCCTATTTATATATCTTATACTGGACTCGCTTTTATTCTAGTAAATTCAAGTAATCTTGGAAACATTTCTTCCCACTTGACCACAACTATTTATAATAGTAACTAGAGAGTTCTTAGGCAGAAATTTGGCCAAAACCAGGTTAGTGTTCTCCAGAACCATCACTTGCCACAGCTCAGCAGCTGGACTGGGACAGCGATCACTCTCAGTAGGCAGTTTGCAAGCCCATTCACTAGCATACACACTACCTGTGTGAGTATATAGCCACTGAGTCTAATCCATATGTTAGTAACAGAATGGTCACTTAAGCAATTATTTCCAGTTTTACCATCCACTTTTTTCAACTCATTTAAATTCTTTTTTGTTATATTGCACATCTTGATATTTACTTATTTCTATACTGCCTGTGTCATCTACAAGTAACTGAGTGCAAACAGACAAATTAGTAACTTCAGAAGTAAACAGCTTTTCAGCCCTTCTGTTCCATTCCCCAACATCTTTCCTTATATCCTTTTTCTTCTTCTGTTTTTCATGTTCATCTCTCTTTCATTTCATTCTTTGTTTCTCCACTCTGCGTGATTTTGTGTACTAGCTCATTTTTTGTATGTCTTGCATCAGTCTTTTTTTTCTCTCTTGTCTACATTGTCTCCCTTGGCATGACCTTTCATCCTGTACTGTGGCTTTTTGCCCTGGCATCCTGGCTAGGAGCATGTTTCACGGTAAAGACACGCTCTTCTCCCTGCTCTGAGATAATAAAGATCTTGTTTGCCTTCCTTCACTCTTTGTAACTGCCTTCCATCTACTCAGTTACTGAGTTTTCATTTCCTTTGAACTATTTCCCTTTGCTCTTTTATTCATTTCCTTTACTTTAGCTGAAGTACAGCAGTAATATAATCTCCTGCTTTATGCAGGTTACTTCTCATAATTATTCTTTCTTCCCCTTCTTCTGCTGTTATTCCATAGTTGCTGTGGACAGGATCTGGAGACACATGGATCTGGGCATTACAAGCTGGGCCCTGGAGCAGCTAGATTGATGTCATCCACTTTGGCTATAGATTCTTCTGTCACAGCTGTGCCAGCCATGGTTGGTACCTCCTTTTACCACTGAAAAGCCAGCTGATAACTGAGCTGCCCTGCTCAGTTTCAGTTTCTGAAAAGGCTGAGTGCATATCTATGATTTCAAATCTGTAAGTATTTTCATATAGCTAAAAACTCTAGAGAGGCCAGAAAGGACTATTAGATGATTTATGCAAATCTGGTCTGTGCTTAAGACTTGTAGAGCTTCCAGAAATGCCACAAAAGAGTGAAAAATAGCATATTTTTGACTCAAAGTACAAACTCATTTATCCTATATTGAGCCTAATGCTTATGTTTGGCTACGCTATAGAGTATGTATGTATAGACATCTTACATGGTTTTCAAAGACATAAAAAGATAAGGAGTCATCATTCCTCCATTACTTTGCTTCAGTGGTTGATGATTACAAATAGTTGCTTCAACGATTAAAGCTTAATTCAGCTTTCATACCCTCTCATGATACTTTCACAAGAAAGTGAGAGAGAATACTGAATTTATTTATTTTACTTATTTAGATTTGGTTTTGCTCTATTCATGTATACAGATAACATCTATTTCTGTCACGATATCACAGTGTAAATGCTTTTTCAGTTGCCTGTCCAGTATGAAGGATTCATTAATTATTTCCAGCCAATAACTTCCAGAATGCATATAACCTGGGATGTTCTTTTAATGAACAGGAGAAAAAGTTAATTGTAAGAGTGGATGCAAAAAACCTTTTCAGTTTCTTAAGATCCTGTAATAAAAATTTAAAATAGTAATGGAGTTAGTTTTATTTAAAGGCAACTGCTGTTTGGATAAGGCTATATGAACTGGATTTTTACATCAATTAATAAATGTATTTTTAGCTTTTATGGATATTAGGAAGAGCCTGCTGTTTTCATCTGTGTAGATGTATTTTTACCAGGTTAGTCAAATAGATTCAATAACATCATCAATAGATGCTAATAGAAGCTGCAGCCAGCAGTACTCAGTTGAAACTAAATACAGATATAAGCAAAAACTTTCTGAAGAAAGCAAGTAAAGTGAAAACATAACTATATGTTTTCAGATCAATCCTACTGCCAAGATAAATAAATTAAGTGTAAATGTATAAATACTTCCCTTTTACAAAGGTTTGTTAAATTATGAATATTTAAATTATTTTTAAATTGTAGTAGTGTTTGCTTCTAAGTAGCTTCGAACACTAGATTAAAATAGCCTTATTACAGACATATTATAGGCCTTTGAAGATCAGTCTGTAAAGATCTCTAACTTGTTCCACTCACATGCTTCTAGTAATCCAATGTGAAAGGTTTGACAAAAACTAAAGATCCACTTGGGCTTTGTTGGCCCACTAGGGAATGCTTTCTAGGGTTCATACAGTTGGTATCACATCTATAACAGCTTTTGAGTACCTAAATGAAGTGACCATAAACCAAATTTATCTTATATAACTAGGCTGGGCCCATGACAGAAGTCCAGAGTGTGGCTCAAGAAACCAGAGCTTGGCAGCTCAGCCCATGTTATGCTCATACAGCTAGTATTAATAATTTAGGAACTATGTATAATTTAGGAATTATGTATAAGTGTCTTCTTACTACAGAGAGTAATCTTTATGGATATCATTACTTTCACACATATTTTTGAAATCCACATTGAGCATTTAGCAAAAAGACAAGTATACAAACAGCAAGGCAGCTATTGTCAGGCAGGAGGTTATGTAGGACAGGATGCCCATTTCTAGCAGGAGCACCAGGGAACACTGCAACCCCACAACAGGGTAGCCACTGAAACAGACTGACTGCACCCATTACACGCTCCAGTGCTGGCAGCCCAGGGTTGTCCCTGGTCTGGATACAGTCTGCACACAGATACAAGTGGAACGGAGGCCAAAGGTGTTTCCAGGTTACCTGGTGCATGTCACTTCTGTGATATATGCAGCTGTGATTTCTAATGGCATGATTTTTTGAATACTTTACTATAAGCTGCGCATTTTTTAACAAGATTTACCAAGATTTTAGTATAAAAATTGTTGTAATCTAAGCTAGTCATGTGCCCTGACAGCAAACCCCCCCCCAGGCCTGCATCAGCAGGACTGCAGACAGAAGGCTGAGGAGATCTATCCTTTTTTATTTGGCACTTGTGACAATCATCCAGACCTTTGTATAGAGTCTGGGACTCCCTGCTACAAAAAGGACACTGGCAGACTGGAGCATGTCCAATGAAGAGCTACCAGGATGATGTTGGAGCACATGAAATACAACTTGATGCTGAGAGAATTGGGTCTTTTCAACCTTGGCAAGAGAAGGGTAAAGGGAGACCTTACTTCTGTCTTCTGTTGCTTAATTGAAGGGTTAAAGCAGGACAGGGTGAAATTATTCTCAAAGGTAGCACCATGGTAAGATAAGAGATAAGAAGCAAAACACAGAAGCTGCAACATGTGAAATTCTTTTAAATATAAAGAAAACCTATTTTACTATGACAATGGTCAGAACAGGTTGCTCAGGGAGGTTGTGGAAATGGTATATATTGGATATATTGAAATTTGGCTGGACAAAGCACTGAGAAACCTGGCCTGACTTTGAGATGGTTGAACTAGACAACCTACACCAAATCTTTACAGCATGAATTAATTTATGATTTCAAGACAACACATGTACATTCATGGACTGCATCAAAAAAACCCTGACCAATAGGTCAATGAAGGTGATTCTGCCTCTCTAATCCATTCTCGTGAGATCCTGCCTGGAGTACTGTATTCAGAGCTGAGGGCTGCAGCATTAAAAGATATGGACTTGTTGGAATGGGTCCAGGGGAGGGCCACAAAGATGACTAGAAAGCTGGAGCATCTGCCATAAGAGTACAAGCTGAGAGTATTGTGGGTGTTCAGCATGGAGAAGGGTCCAGGGAGACCTTCGAGTACCTTTCAGTACCTAAAGAGGGCCTACAGGAAAGATGAGGAGGGTCTCTTTATCAGGGCCTGTACTGATAGCATGAGGAGTAATGCATTTCCTGTGGGAGTGGTGAGACTTTGGAACACGTTGCACAGAGTTCTGGATGTCCCATCCCTGGCGGTGTTCAAGACCATGTTGGATGCTGTCCTGAGCAACCTAATCTTGTGGGTGGCATCCCTGCCCACGGAAGGGGGTATTGTAACTAGGTGATCTTTAAAGTCTCTTCCAAATACAGAGAAACAGTCTCAAAACTACTACACAAAATATCCACGTATATGCACAAGAGGAAAATATCCATGTATATGCACAAGAGGAATAAAACAAATAAAAATTACGTCAATATCTACTTCATTGCCTCAATCCTACTGAAAATAAATAGTTTCACATTTTTTCTAATATTTTATATATTATCTCAATAGAATACAGAAATAGGATCAAAAAAGTTATTAATGTTTTTTGAATATGCAGATTTCTTATCTGAATCTCTGTTCAAAACTGAAAATTAGGGCAGTCTGTAAACTCCATGGCTAATTTAAAGTATTATAATCTAAACCAAATGCAGCTTCATCGTCTTAAAATGTCGATCAAATAAGCGTGTTCTGAACATCTGTCTTATCCTATCTGAGACAGATATATTAAAAACATGCAGTCACTGAGGACTCCTGCAGAATTTTTCCTCCACTAGTTATGATACAATTCTACACAGACATGTTGTTTCTATGTTTATATATCTGTGTGCATGTATAATTATATATCAGCATTTTCAAGTTCTGAGATGGGAAAAAAATTGCTTGCAAGCTCTCAGAATTTCATATTGAGCTTGGAGTCATAGAATCATTGAATCATTAGCATTAGAGAAGACCTCTAAGATCATGGAATCCAACCATTAACCCACCACTGCCAACTCCACCACTAAATGATGTCCACAAACACCACAGCCACATAGAGAATGCAAGTTCCTTGCAAGAGTCATAAATTGTCCATAGTTTATCAAAAGTTAAGAAATTGCATATATTCACTAAAGAAGTCATTCAATAGATATCAATCAGGAAAAATCAGTGAGAGATTTGTCAGTCAGTCAGTCAGGGTTGTGTGAATTGCGACAATCAGCCATACAGACTGCCCACATCCCAGCAGCAAGGCCAAGGTAGAGCCCTGTGTTGTCTCATTTAGTGACACATCACAAATCACTATCAAGAATGAGGAAGATTTATGCCAGTTTTCACTTATGCCCTCAGGCCCTGACTGTTTTGGACATTGGCATGATCCCTTCCTAAGTCAAGAGCCTGGAAGTTAATATAGGACAGCACTGAGAGGCCATCCAGTGATGGACAGGTCTCTCACATGTAGTGTTGCAGCTCCTTTTGTAAGAACTTCCTGAATTATGGCATGTCCCTTAATATGGGGTTTAAAAAAGGCGTGCTGGGAAGGAAAATTATGCTGCATCTCCAGACTGTCTAGCAGAATGAGTCCCAGTTACCACATTCTGAGGATTGAAATGGAGAGTGGCAGCAAAAAAAATTTCTTTCCAGTCAAAGTATTTATTCTTAAAGCTATCTTTCCTGTAAATATATAAACTGGAAAAATATATAACTGAGTTGAATGTAAAGATAAATGTATAACTGTCTCAATCTGTCCTAAAAGGAAATTGCAGATTTTTCCTGGTTTTCCACAGAATTGGAAGCCTGTCTATAAGTAACTGTGCAAATTTGTAAAGAGCACATCAGTATTTGAAGCTCAAGAAATACTCAGATACTGAAATGTCTTTAAAAAAATTAAAGATACAAAATCCAAATTCTATAAAACAGAAAGCAAGCACAGTAAATGCAGAGTGACATTTTCTAGACCATTCCCTAGATTTACCATGTCTATGATTTGCTCTTGAAAAGAGATGTTGTATGTTTTCACTCTCCGTTTGGTGAGGGAGTAGTGTAAGTGGTCATCATGATTTCCACAACCAACTCTTCTGGGTCTGTAATGGGGTAAATATGCCTCATCCCTAGGGAAACAATGCTAGGATTACGCTGGTCTTCTACAAAATTACACAGCTGTCTGGTGTTATTATAGACATCTGCAAAAGAGTACAGCTGGTCTTGCTGAAGGGACTTCAGACAGCTACTAGTCTGCTTTAATAGAATAAACATTGCTTAAATGAAGATGTGCACACAAATAAGTAAAAAATGAGCTCTGTCTCGTCCCTACTGTAATCCCATGGTAGAGTGAATGCATCACTGGTTATTATGACCTGATGCAGACCGAAGAGAGATCCATAAAACAGTAAAATGAAGACAGACATCAGTAGTAGGGTCAGGACCAATATTCAGCACCCCAGGCAGGACCTGTGCCTTGTTAATATGTGGGCAAGACATTACCGAAGCTGATGTGCTGTCTGGGAAATATGCTGCATTGTCACCATTTTTTCATGTATAAAACTAAGGGGAGTGGGAACCAGGGAATGGATGCCTGTATGACCGAAAATGTAAAAATAACATATGTGAAACTGGAGAATTGTGTTGCTCCTCAGTAAAAAGCAGGCTTGTAGTAGCACAGCAGAGTGTGGAAAAAACCAAAATGGTTGTATGTCTCAGGAAGCTAATTTAATCTTAATATGAGCCACAGACATCTGTCAAGTGGGTAACATTGGAAACAGATGCAAGCTCTAAAAAATCCACTGTAGGATGAACAGCTGGCTTATGTGACATTGCTACAAACACACAAAATGAAAAGGTAACCAGACCAATGAAATGGATGGATTGGGAACAAGGAAAACTCTTGCTTCCTGACAGCTGAGAAAAGCATAGACTTGAGGCAAACAAGATAAAATGGAAAATAAAATTCAATGGGAACTAAGGTGTTTCGTTAACACCGGGAGTATTTCTCCTCCAGCAGAAATATTAAGACAAACCTCAGATAAAAGTATGGTTTTTTAAGTGGGTACTCTGGTGATGTTCAGAATGGGTCTGTAAAACCTCCATTAAACAAAACACATACAATATCCTGAAGCTTTTTTTCGTATAGTCAAGTGAAAAAGCAGACAAAATATTGAGTAGAATAGTGTGGCTTGGGAACTGAGAGTATTTAAAAAATCACGAATTTGAAGCTCCATGTGTCTAATTTACTAAATCCCATCCCATGCTGATTATGTTTACTTCCATGCCTTTATATGAGCTAAGACTTTCCTGTTATATAGTCTTTTTGAGAAAACAGAATATCTGCCTCCATGTTTAAAGGGACCATGAAATGTTCTTTGATTTCTTTTACATTTTACTTCTAAATAAGTTATGAAGTAGACCTAAAAACAAGTCCACACACCAGGACATACTATTCAATCAAAAAAATGTTCTTTTTTTTTTTGTTCTTTTTTTTTTTTTTCCCAAAAGGTAAGCCTGGAAACCAAAGCTTATGTAACTCCATGAATTCAGGGGACATGTAAGTTTTGTGGTACCTCCTCATCTGTTTTCATCCTGACATAATGCTAACCCTTCATTCTTGCACAGGTTCTTTATTTACTTTGAAGGTGGCTGCTACTCTTTCAGTCACAGGTTTGTGTGCATAAAACTTTGTCTGTTTATTCCAGTTGCCTAAACTAACAATATGTAATGCTTTGCCTCATTGCAAAATGTCTCTGACATTTCATAACTTTTGAATGTTTCGTTCTCTACTCATAATAACCTTCTTTTAGGATAGATTTCCATCTGTAATAGTTATACTCATCAGCAGGAATTCATGTTAGCAGTTTAGTATTACTGTACAGCAACACTTCTGTAGGGTTGCAGAAGAGTGCAATATTAAAGTATGAAGTCCTTGCTTCTCTCACTGACTGCTCTTTAAAGTTCATACAATTGCATATTTACTTAGACATCTGCACAGGGATGTTTCCCTATAGCATTGCTACCCTGAGCTCTTAAAAAACAAAGGAGTTCTGGCAGACAAGCTTTCTACAATGCAGTTTATAAATGATAACTAAAAGAAAAGCAAATCTTTTCTCTATAGACCTAAAATCTCTAAACTAGAGTCTGCATCTCCTCTAAGAACATTTTTTTGGGTCTGTAACCTAAAACGTTTTGAAGACAAAGCAAAAATTATGCAGTATAACAAAAGAGAATACTCTGTATTAAAATTAAAATTGAAAGTATATTTCTGTAATTAATAGGCTAAAGAATATGACAGATATGTTGTAATTATGTTAAAGGTAGCATTAGAAAATCCCAAATCTCAGAAGTAAAATTACTCTTAAGTGCACAGTTGTTACTTACTCTGACGTGAATTAACATAATCAAGGGGAAAATGTTTCTCCACTGTTTCATTAAATTAATTTAATCTGTCTCATAACTATCTATAACAGACGTAAATAATTGATTAAAGGTATTATATGTTGTCCTTACATGGAAGATTTATGAAACTCAGATGCTTTATGAAGCATTGATATAATGACTTTCTTCCTTGAATAAATTTTGTTTTGAGATTTACATTTTACCTGCAAATATCTTAATTAAGGACTTTTAACAGAATACAAACAATGGAGAGTAGTGCCCAATGCCAGAATCAGAAATCATGGGCACAAAGTGAATCCTAAGGGGTTCCCTCTGAACACTTCGTTCGCTGAGCACAGGCTGCCCAGAGAGGCTGTAGAGTCTCCACCCTTGGAGATGTGCAAAAGGCATCTGAACATGGCCATGGGGAATGGGTCCTACATGGCCTTGATTGAGCAAGGGAATTGGAAGATTGGACCAGATGCCCTCCAGAGGTTTTACCCCCCACCTCAATTAGTCAGCAGATCTGTGATTCTGTGAAATGACACACAAAACAGCAATTCCTTGGCTTCATTAAAGAAAAAACAAAAGCAAACAAAACAAAAAACCTGAGTGATTTCTTGTGATTCAGTTCACCTCTGGTCATTGTAACTAATAAATAATAATCACCAAAATTAAAAATATGGCATGTAGGTATATATGTATTTTTATAAGCATAATATGTATGTATAATACATTTGCAGAAACATATATATTTTCCTTTACTATGATAATGAAAATTTATTTTCCAAGGATCCTAATGAAGTCTGAGACCTTTCAAGTAAGAAAATAAATAAATAAATATCTATATATACATTTATAATAAGGTTACAAGAATATGTAAGAATATAATAAGTTTATCTTGAACCAGACAAAACCATAAATAAAATACATCTTCAAAGAATATCAGCATGCATCTCAAAAAAAGCATACTCTGATGGGAGGTTCACAGGCAACCTGATTATCTGAGAAAAAAAGAACGAAGAAGGTGAAGATATCATATAAAGAAACACACACTCGTGGATAGTCTTCAGAATGTATTATCAAATTAAAGAAAACAGAAAATGTCTGTTGGAAAAGCTAATTAACTTAGTATCAGAATCACATAGCTTAATCACTTGAGGAATTATCAACGTTGACCACTCATCAGGAGAGGAAGCTGTTCTTAGATTTGGTACAACACAACAACAAACCCAGAGGAGCTGTGCAGATGCTTCTTTCCTTCAGACTACTTTAATACCTTGTACCATACTGCTATTTATGTAAGTATTGTCCTATAAGCATTAAAAGTAATTGTCTGTTAGAGTTTGATCTCAAGTTCCATTGATGACATTGGATTGTTTTGGTTAGATGTCCTTGCACTGTTTATTTAGGACACAACACAGCAAGCAACAGGGATAAACCCAGTATTTTAGCCCTATGAACTTTAAGGTGGCATCTTTCCAAAACCTCTATGCTATTCCTGTGGTTACACAACAGCTGGTATACCTGAATTTCCCATACTACCTGACTGCTGATTAATTTCAATCTTTGTTACAGCCTAAAGACATGCAAAGTACTGAGAGTCAAATGTCATCTTAACATTGGGTCATTTAGCTATGGTTCTCTACCAGAATATGCAAAAGTTGATTTTCATATGGGATAAACCATAGAAGAATAAAGTCAGTAACATTTCATCTTCAGAGTCAAGATGCTCCTGGGCTTGACTAAGCCTTGAATGAAAGGGTATGTAGGAATTCTTTATGAAAAACTTAAGAAGATACTAAACTGTGAAAATCACATTAGTAGAATGGGTTTGATATACAATGAAACATGTAGGAGATGAAGTAAATTGACAAACTCACTATTCACTAGAAAGGTACCACTATTCACTAGAAAATTTCTTGTCCATCAAATAAGTAGAAGTAGAAAACATGATGAAATTAATTTTTTTTCAAAATCATTCCATCAGCCTTTACAAATAAGGCAACCTGTAAAGAGACTTCCTGAAGAAAAAAAAATTAAAGATGTATCAAATAAATATGAACATAATTCCTGTGTATTATCAATCATCTAGGTGAATTAAATTTATTTTTAAAACAGAATAAATAAAATGTAATTTGCAAATTCATTGTATGATTCACTGCATATTCTCTGTCTACATCTTACTGATATGATAATTTCACTTGCAAGCTAACAAACAAAAGAGAATTTCCTGATCATCTACAACTGGAAAGCTCTCTTGAGGTACAAGCATTTGAAACTCTTGGATAGATGTGGCTTTTTATTTCAAGTGTACCTGTATGTTTTGACCTTTAACTGATTGATGCTTAAATATTGAATTTAAAACATAAAGGGCAAGATTCTCTCAGCTCAGTACAGTGGACACTGACAAGAATTTTTTTTTTTATTTATTTCCATATACCAGCATGACTGACAAGATCCTCATCTGCTCTCAAAGAGCAAAATGGTGCCTTTAAATAAAAAATGGTCTGTAGAATAATAATATAAATACTGGTAAGTCTGACTCCTCATTTCCTTTCAAAGTTTATTTCTTATATTAATTTTATAATCTGTTCTATGCAATCAACTTGAAGTCATCAAGAATGAGTTTATCTACCCTTCAGCCAGTGCTCTGTAGGGACTCATGGCCAGCAGCTCATTAAAGTAAAGAGGGCGTGTAGCCCTGGGAGCCAAACACACTTTCCTCTCCTGTTTGGATTGAAGGAGTCGTGCTTTCTCTTCTTCTTCTGGCTTAACAAAGCTTTCTTCCTCTGACGCAACACTTTGCACAAGGGCATTCAAACCACCTTACCCTGCCTGTTCACCTGCTGGTTATGGCACTTCATCAGAAGTGGAAAATATGGCTTCAAATTCCTGAAGCTTAGAGGTTATAAAATCAAAACTTCCTACTAGTGCATGCTGCTGCAGCCTCTAGAGCACAGTAATTATAGACAAGGAGTAAAAAGAATTAGATGAGCCCATTTGCTAGTCCCTCCCAAGAGACTTGTATGCTACTCATATTTGCAATGCTGCAGTTTTACTCTGACTCCCAGGCTTGATTTACCAAATTAACAGTCAGAGAAAAGCTGCACAAGGACTCTGGAGACATAAATGGGGCCAAAATGCTGCAGGAAAGTGGGGAATGGAAAGGGCACAGAAGACCCCCATCAGGAGAAGTGCCCCCCTTCCCACCTGCCAAAAAGGCAGCCACAAGCTATTTGCCCAGTAGGAACTGGGAGGGAAGGAAAGAGAGGAAAGCAAGCTCAGCACCCTCCTCCCTCCCCCTCCATTAATATCAGGATATTTTTGCACCCACAGCTGTGTTACTATACTTGTGCTTTCTTGTGGTGAGCTAGGGAGAGACACATCTCCTGAGGCATGGGAAATTTTTCATGTACAGTTAGCAGAAGCATCAAAACCTAGAGTCCTGATTTAAAAAATGACAAAGCTTAAGCTACTCAGTTTTGGAAAAGAAATATGAATAAAATGTCACACATAATTTTAGGTAAATGTTCTGAGATGAAACCTCAGTTCTGAACCTTGTTCCTTTATACAAATTTATCTTTGGAGTTAAAGATGGTCCTTGTAATTCCATTCCAACTTAGGATATTCTATGAATCTATAACATCTTCCAAAGACCACCTTTATGCCTTCCTTACTATTTTCCACTTACTCAGAAAGTCCATGCTCTAAATACTACATGAGTAAAGACTTGTATAACAATATTTGCAGCATTAAGTATATAAAAAAAAATTGGAAAAGCATATTAGTATATACATATCCTGTTTTACAGTACCACAAAGTGTATAACATTATAAATTGTGGGTTCTCAGTCTGTTATCTTAAATATGAATTGCCATCATATTGGTTACAAACCATATTCCAGTAATTCAAGAACACAGTCTTTTAGGGAGAGAAGTAAATTAATAATTATCATAGAATCACATAATATCTTGAGTGGGAAGGGATCCACAAGGATCATTGAGTCCAGCTCTTACCCCTGCACAGGACCATCCCCAAGAGTCACACCGTGTGCCTGAGAGTATCATCAAAATTCTTCTTGAACTCTTGCAGCCTTGGTGCTGTGACCACTTCCCTGGGGAGCCTGTTCCAGTGCCCAACCACCCTCTGGGTGAACAATCAGCTCCGGCTGAGCTTTGGCTACATGAATTTTCTCCCTACAGTAGCAAGCAAAATCCCTGTATTTGTCCCATGTCACTTGACCTTGCTTCCACTGGCCATACACCTTCTTTTTTTGCCTTCTTTCCAAGATAAGAGCCCTGCTCATTAGAGTCAGCCTTCTGCCTCACCTGCTTGACTTCTGACAATTGGGAATTGCCCTCCTGTGCCCTTAGAAGGTGATATTTAAAAAGTGACCAGCACTGATGGATCCCAGCACCTGCAAAAACATTTTCCCAGGGGACCTTACTAGTTCCCTCAGCAGCCTGAAGTCTGCTCTCCCCATGTTCAGAGCTGAGGTTTTCCTGGCACTTTTCCTCCTGTCAACAGAGATTTTAAACTCGATCATTTTGTGGATACTGTGGCCAAGACCACCACCAATCTCATGAGATCCACTCGGTTGACAAGCAGCAGAACAAGGAGAGCATGTTTTCGAGTTGTCTCCCTTAGGACCTGTTCCATAAAGTTGCTATCCAAGTTTTTTAGGAACATTCCGCCCTGGGTTGCATCAGCTGTGTGGTGCTGCCAGTCTATTTCTGGCATGTTGAAGACCGCTGTAAGGACAAGGGCAGATGACTTGAAAGTGTCCCTTAGTTTCTCAAAGAATAATTTGTCAGTATTATCATACTGGGTGGGAGATTTATAGCGGATTCCCATGATGACATCCACATTATTTGTTTGGCCCTTGATTCCTGCCCAGAGACTCTCATTGTATGTATAATTAAATACTTTAAGCCTTCTGCACACATATGCAGGTATAAGCACAGGTTATAGCTTGTTAATGTAAGGAGCACTCATGGATATCCTTACCACCCATATTAATGCTACTAGATTTCTAAATTAAGGACCTATATAATAGTTTTCTTTCAAAAAGTACTTATGTGCACCTGTCACCAGGCTCCCTTCATAAATTTGTCTTGGACTATTTATGTCTTTCGAGCTTTCTAACTATTCCATACTTTTAATAGTAATTTTCATATAGTTATCAAGACTGTAGGTCTCAGGAAAATGAGTAATCTTCAAGGAAAGTCCCCACAAATATTAAACATTCAAACCACTGATTAGAAGATTTGATATGTGCAGGCAATAGGCAGAAAATAGAGTGGAATGAGAATTACACCTCATAGAAATGAACATGAATGCAAGTATCCAGATTATGCTTATGCATATATATTCATAGATGTATATATATAAATATGTATGTATACATGCACATGCATTCTCATATTATGTGAGTTATAATTGATGTACTATTCATGCAAAAAGACTGCTATCATTCCAGAACCTGGACTAGTGGTTTTAGCGTTATAACAAACTGTCATTATTGAACATTCTTGCATTTAACTATGCAGAACCCTTTTAACAGCAAAAACACCAGCACATCCTCTGTGCAAGACCATCACTGCAGTGAAAAAAACACAGTGTGAAAGGAATCGCTCATTTTCTGTATGATAACATTCTTTGTTTTCCGTTGAACCAACCTTTAGTTCATGGTTGACCCATTTTTGACAGAATTTCACATCACAGAATATTTGAAATGGCTACAGCCCTGAAAGGCATTTTAACTGCAAAATCTGCATCATGAGACATTTCTACAGCACTATAAAAATAAGAAAGAATGTAGGCAAGCAGCATGAAGGCTGATGTTTATCATTTATCTACAAGACTTACCCTATAGAATTTGAGATCTTTCTTGAATTTAACAAACCTTTAGATTCTGTCAGAGCAAAGAATAGGTTTTCTGCAACAGCTAGGACCACTTTTATACATGAAAACATGATTGGAAAAACTTAATGAGGAACTATTCATTGCAATGAAGTTCAGCTGAGAGTTTAAAAATATCTCACTGTGCTTTTGTCAAGGTCAATATTTATTGTTATCTTACAAAAATGCTAAATTCAACATAAGTTTCTTGTCAAAGCTCTGTACTTCTGAATGTATTCCAGCACCAGCCTTACACAAATGCTGTGCCAAGCGCAAGCAATCTGTCAAACAAAGAGCATCACACCAGAATAAGCAGGACTTTCATTTTCTGCCTAGTTGTACTGCATCTGTGTTCTGCTTACCTGTTTTTGGTTTATCCAGATTCCCTTTCAAATTCCTTTCATAAGCAAATTAGTTCAGCTCCAGGTTTTCTGTTAAGAATGTTTCAAGATGAGATGTTATTACTTCAAGCTGAATTTTATTTTATTATTAAAACAAGAGCAGGCACTGGAGCACTTAATCATTTATCCCCTATTTACAAATCTTTCAACTTTCATTATTCCTTTCTGAAAGGAAGTCCAAGAAAACATGGACTCTTGATGCTCATAAAAATTTCACATCACTATTAACTTAGTGTTAACAAAGCTTTTCCTTGCTCTGTTTCTCTTTTTAACTGGATTAGTCCTGGCTGGGTAACTAATTTAAAAATTTCTTTGAAGTTTGAATATAATATTGCCTCATATTAGTTAAATATTTTTAAATATCTAAAAGTGTCTCAAAAAATTAATCCTATAATATATTCACTTCTGTGATCTTTTAATGTGAGAAGCTGATGTGCTTAATCCCTGTGAACCATACTGAGCAATTATCCAAAGCTTTGCTTGTACTTTTTGCAAATCATAAAAATAGGTTTAATGTAAACACGGGGCAACTTCTGATTTTGCTTACTAATTGCTCATTATGTTAATAAGAAATACTTGAGAAGTAGCCCAGCTCCTCCATGCCCAATCTATACTGGAGAGAAAAGAATTCTCATGTTAGAAATTATTTGAAACTCTATTTATAGTTTTTGCTTCTCAAACTGAGGTGCAAATTGACAAATTTTTGATTCAAATGAATGAGTAACCAATCTATTAGCCTTCCTTAGACCTGCTGGTAGTTTGAAGTATGTTTTAAGTAAACAAGTGTTTATCAAACACAGTGAGATAAAGACTGAGGCCAGAATAGTTATGATTAAATAAGATATTACTCTCCAAGTTTTCAGTCTGAGGGAAAAACAACAAGACCTTTTTTTGCAAATACACTTTGCTACAGTGACAAAAAATGTATTTCAGCTTCATGAAGATGCTTTGAGGATCTTCATTTAAAGTATCAGTTCTACCTCTCAGAAGAGCTACTGTTTTTTCACAAAGGGGTTGGCATAGGATTGCAAACCCTAATTGTCTTTAACAAATGGCTCATGACCAGTTTTCCTACATTGTCAGTTGCCATTTTGGACAACATGGTGACAATAGATGAGCAAAGGCTTTTGGTCAGACACAATGTAGACTTGTAGAAGTATGTCTGCTATACAAGTTTCTTAGCCTGTCCCGAGCTGTTGCCATTTGATATAACTGCTTATTTATCAGCCTGTCAGCAAATCTGCCTATAACCAGAATCCTCTAAGTCCTGGGAGAAAAAGCCCCTATCACTGAGTTTCTTAGGGTGAAGTCTAAGATCTCTTCATTTTTGTCTGGTGATTAAAAGAGTGAAACTAATGGTACAGTATTTTTAAATTTTTTAAATTTTTTTTTTTTTTTAAGAATTTTTAAAATACATATCTTAGGGAAACCATGCAAAAGCTATCCAGTCACTTAAAACAAATGCTGGCAGTATTTTGTGTCAGTCCTGCACCCTAGTGCAAATACTGCAGATGCAGAACAAAATGCAAAATTAACATTGACTATAACTTAATGTCATAACTTTCCGAGGAAACATTGAACTTTGGATGAAATTTGTTCCCATTTAACTTTATAACATGCTAAAATGAGATTCATATTTCCTACTGATAATAAACTGAAAATATAGTTATTAAAAACAACACATGGTATAGCTAGGTTTTCCAGTCTCCTACATAGTAAATTGAGAGGAATAGGCACTTCTGAAAGGCAATTCATCCTGTTGTAAGATATGTGAGACATTGCCCTGTGTTTTTCTGCTTCACTGCAACGATTTTTTTTCTATTTTTCAAACTACTGGAAAACTAATTGGCATCAGTTTTGGCTTCGTGAAGCATGAACATCCTACAACATGTTTTGAAATTCTGTTTTAGTAATAATATACCTATTATTTGTATTAAATGCAATGAAATTTCAAATCATCTTGAAAGATCCATTGGTGATGTCTTTGAGGCTATGTCACAGAAGCTTATTCTGAAACTGTTGCATTTTGGTGTATGTCACATTGTCATACAACATGAAAGATTCATTGCACTAATGAAGATGGTCCAATGGAGAATGCATTTAAACTAATCATAATTCAGGAATCTAATTGCCTATGGGCACATGGAGTGAAAGTGGAAGAGTCAGTAATGCAAATAGTCTTCTGGTGACAGGATAACTTATCTAATGTTAAATGACTGGAAATTTACCTTCTTTGCAGATCAAGATCAAAGTCTAAAAATATAGGAATTGTAGCATTAGTAACTTTGAAACATAAGTTTGTCTGCACAGTCCTTTAAACAATACAGCAGAAACCCCATCAGTGGTGTGGATAGGTATGTTTGTGCCTATGTCTGTGTGAATTNTTTTTTGAGCCTTGGACTGCAATTCATGCATCCCATGAATTGTTATTTGCCTATATTTGAGTACATACAAAGTAAAGCTTTTTCTGTAAGTTACAGCAAGACTTAAAAGAAAAACAAAATCATCCTCCTGAAAACTTTCCTGATGTTACAATAAAAATGACAGCAGTGATGGGCATTTACATTAATCCTATATGATTAAACTATCCCAGAAACTGCAATAAAAATGGAAATCATATTTAACAGCCTCTGAGATAGCTGTTACTTAATTTCAACACAGTTTAAGCCCTATGCACAACAAAATTGTATTACAGCGCTTGCAGAAGCAGATGAAGGGACCACTCCAACAGCTGAAATGAGTACTGATGGAAATTATTAATTTCTCTAATCTTTAAAAATCTGAAACAATTTATGTGTAAGTTCAATAGTCATTGACAATTTCAGGAAAAGATTTAGCTTTAATTAACATCAGTGAAATAGTCAGGACTTTATTAATGTGTCAGGGGAATATTATCTGAAAGGGTAATACAGCTAACTAGAAGACATACACAGACAAAACCTTGTCATAATTAACCGGTTCCAGCCATTCTTTCTTTGTATTAACCCAACAATGCTCCAGTAAGTGATGACATAGTAGTCAGAGCAATATGAAGCTGCATTCCTGGCATAGTTTCATTAATACTTTTTTATTTAACTTCTTAAACAATGTAGTTATTAATTTTTATCGATACAGATATATATAATTTGTATACCATACATGGTGTATGCATTTATATAAAGGCTATACAATTTGACATATAATTGGATTTTAATTATTGATTTCATATTAAACATGCTCAGTAAAATAAAGGAAGTATGATTCTGAAATATAACTCCTGCATGAAAAATAAGTCATTAAACATTTGAGGAGTCAGGAAGTAATTTTTTTGGTTAGTGCCAAAATTGACAGTCATAGTAGGCTTCTTTACTATTCTCAGAATTTTCAGGTAGATCCTGGGTAGCTTCATAGTAGACATACCATGAAATTAAGGAAGTGGGAAGTTTCACAGTGCCACTGAGCTGTGGAAACCTCGAGAACCTGAGGGATAAAATTAATGTTTTAGTACTTTCACATTGTCCAATGTAAAAGACTTACAGATGCACAGGAATGCTATTGGTACATTGAAGATAATTGGTCCCCAGAGACAGATATTACAATCCTCTTTCAAAATTATCTCTGATCTTACTGTACTTAAATGGAAAATCTTTATTACATTAATTTAACTAAACTGCAGATTTATCTGTAAAATCCATCCCCTTGTCTATCTTCAGTAACATATATTAAGTTCATTTCAGAAATGTTTTAAGTGCCTATATTGATTTAGATTATTTTATTTATGGTTTTGAAAATGTTCACATAAAATGAAATGTGTCTAAGATCATTCATTTAATGTTGGTTGTATTACACATGGAATAATCTTTTTGGTCACAGAGACCAAAATAATTTTTGCTTTTTGTTATAATACATATCAACACATAAACCAAGTAATATCCTATTATAAGGAATAACAGCAGACTTTCTAAAGTCATATAGTTATTTCTATTTTTAGACATTGTGTACAGCAAAACAATAAGTCTGTTAAGTAAATTATTGTAAGTATGTACAAGCACCAGTAAGACCACAATTTATTGATGAATACACACTTGTCATGCATACTGGAAAGTTATAGTGTACATTTATTTTTGAAGTATGCCGTAATCTATATGCTATTGACAAGAAAAGAAAACTTTTAACTTAACATGTTTGCAGACTAAATATACCATCATTAGGACAAGGAATTACAAATGTACATCTCTGTATATGTTTCTGAGCTTGAATCCTTCCCATGGTTTACATCATCCCTCCTTCCTAAGTTTGAAGGCATGCCACGCTTACATGCATGCACTCTTATATATGCATAGGGCATGCATGCACGTATATGCATCTGATATACATGCAAATGAAGTTGTAGACCATGGGGTTTTAATATCTACAGGCAGCAAATATGTGCAATATCTTTTAAAGAAAAACTCAAATGAATCACTGCAGGATCTAAATGTCTGCCATTTTCGAACTTGGAAATCCTGCTAGTAGCCTGAAGTTACAGAGAGGTACTATAAAGCACTGACAATGAAGCTGGTGGGAGGTTACCCTAAACCATACATTATGACAGCCAAGGAACCTGCAGATGTCTGCCATGGGACAGGAAAGTTGTCTTTGAAAGAAATTAACCCTTACAATGAAGACCAGAGAATTACAAGATCTCTGTCAAACTACTCTTACCATCTTCTGCTCTCCCCCATAGTCCTTTACAGACTCCCAATGGATTTTACGTATTGTGAAAAGCCTAAGCTCACTATGTTTTTTCCCAGGGTATGTATTTGTTCCTTACATGAATAATTTCTGAAATCCTGACACATGAGATGGATGGGAAAATATATGTAATATTATAATGGAAAGCTGTTTTCAGGTTCTATAAAATATAGATAGATAACTGTTTTATAACTACAGAATTTTTTTCTTTTTTTCCAAGAGAATTTCTACACAGGTACAAAGTTGTTTTCTTTTGAAAATCTCTTCCTAAATTTTCTGCATCTTAAGCTTTACAACATTCATGCAGCAAAACACATATTCATCTAAAAAGATGCCAAAGATAAGCCTTCAGATATACATGAATTTTATTGATAGCATAGTAATGCTGGTTGAGCTTTAAAGCTACTAAGGAAACAGTGCCTTTATCGACAATTTATTTTGTGAGCTTCTGATGGAGTGTGAAGGATTATAAAACCACTATGTCTGGTGCTAGAAAGTAAATAGAATGTAGGAGTTTTGGTTACAAATATGCATTCAGGTAGACCAAGACTTGCTGTCTAAGGTATGGGGAGGAGGTACCATCATCTATTTGCCAACAATTGTGTTTATATTATTCTACATCTCTTCCAATCTTTACCACTCTGCCTACTTACTGTATTTCAGTGTAGTATACACAGTGTATCTTGCATTGCTTTAACTATTATAATATACACAAAGAAATACAGTCCTCTTTGCTTTCATCACAGCTACCAATTGACTTAAAATAATTACCTTGCTTATTGCCTTGTCTAAACCATTATACTAGCACATAAAGGCTTTATTAATGAAAGTGATTATTAAATATGAAGTTCCAATAGTTAAATGGTACAACATCACTATATTCAGACAAACTGAGGAATTGTTCTCAATTAGTGGCTGATTTTGAAAGGAAGAGAAGGAAAGGTGAGAGTAGACAGAACTACTTCTTGGTTCTGCACAATTTAAAAAACAAAAATAAAAAAAAGGAAAAAATGTGTTAGTCTGAGCTGCCACCCAAAGCAAACCACTCCCAGTGGCCAGCAAGGCTGGGAGCAGCCTGGGCCACACCAGGCTCAGCCACACTAAGCCACACAGGTAGCAACAGGACAGCACCCATGCCTGTGCCACAGCCCAACCTAGTTCACTAGCATGAGTGTTACTTACTAGTACAGAGGGGTCAATATTTACAAAAAATTACTGAGAAAATTGAGCTTTTTAATACTTGTAAATCACTTTTAAAATAATATAGTTTACCCTTCCATGAAGTTTTTATACATCAATGCAACCTAAATCTAAAGATTTAGAGGATATTCATATTACATCATTTTCACTATGTAGCTTAGGGGGCAAAATTATGTGTTTACAATTATGCAGTGTAACTTGTTTAAAATGTCTGAGCTGGGGATTACCATGTTTTAAACTGAGACTATGTAAAAACAAAACGGTTCAATGACCTTTTGCACGGACCACCTTAGAATCCTAAATTTCTATATCAACCTATTTCCTCATTCCAAGCATACACAAGTTTCCTGTCACATCAAAAGAAGTAAGAGTGATTGAAATCTGATATGTTGCTATTGCTACACATGCTTTCTTAAATGTGGTACAGGCTGTAGCTGAAAAAAATTTTACCCTGTCCTCTCCATTTTACACTAAGGACAAACCAGATTCATCACATGCCCTCAAATTTTAATTTTCTTTTCAGAGTGTGGTACATCTGAAATCATGTCTTTGGGACTCCCTCAGTCTGCAGGTTATTTTTCATTCTCTTAAGCCTGACATTTTAGCTCTGTTATGTCCCTGCATGAACTGACCAACATGACCAGCCAGAATTATCAGGACAGTGTCTAGTGAGTCTGGAAAGTCTAAATGCAAAACCAGTGCATATATCACCCTAATTTTCTGTGGGTGTAAACAGAAGAGGTTGCAAGAACCAAAAATAGTTTTGCAAATTGAAATTGTTTTAATCACTTAATTTTGCTTTAATCAAAATTCTCCACCTAAATAGCAAGAAAACAACGTCTATTGAATTACCTACTTAGCAGCAGTGGTAATAGGTTAAACAAGTATTGATTGTCTCTCCTTGATGATGAATTATTGCCTACAAGCTAGATTTTGCAATGTTTGTTTGTAAATCTCATTCAGTCTTAATGTTATAAAGGTACATCTTTCCAAGCTTAAGTGAATATTGTAGTGACTATGATTTACAAACTGACACAATGATTTAATGAAAAAAGTGCCCTGTGTTGTGTTTGATGTGCATTTCTCTGTGTACACTGATTATCCACACTTCTATGTTAGAATATGTAGACAACACTGCACTGAAAAAGAAAATACAGCATGTAGTTAAAATAAATAAATAAATAGATAGATAAATTAAACTACATGTAGTCTGTTGAAACAACTCTGAAAGTGCCCTTACTGCCTCCTGAATTTTTCTTTCCACATACACATAGAAACAGTTCCGTGTCCCAGGATGAATAGACTGGTTTTATGCAACAACCAGAAGAGATTTGAGACACATTTTTGAAAGTACCAAAGGGAATAAAGCCTAAAGACAAAGGTTTATATTCTGCAACAGTTTTAAGGTATTGCTGACCCTTCCCACCTGCCATGTCTGTTTTAGGATGCTGCTCCCTCAGAGACCCCAGCACCAGCATTGGAGGGGCTGGGTTCAACCAAGCTGGGCTCAACTTTAAATCCAAACCAGATGACTAATAGACTCTGTAGCTTATAAAAAGAAAAATCCTAATTTCCCTTGGTTATATTTTTTTCTTTGGAAATGAGTGTTTGGAAAACACTCTTTTGAAAAAGAGGAGAAGTGGAAGAGCACTACCACTGAAAAACTGTATGTGGAACTACATAAATGGGGTCACTTACAAGCTGAAGTGCACAGTTGAGGACCAACCCTTAGGGACATTTGGGCAAAACTTTGCAAAGCGCCACAAGGTATCCCTGACATTTTCAGGTTATTAAGTACTTTTACAAAATCTGCCTTGTTGTGGTAATGGAAGTGTATGACACAAACTCCTCTCTGAAGAATTTTAGTCTTGGTATGACCTGTGACTAGTCAGATATCTCCTGTCTATTTCAGATGGTTTTAGATCAGGGCTGCATTTCCTGGCAAAGCTTGACTTTGATGGCTAATTTGGAGTTCTACCCTTGTATTTTGGAGTCCGCTTTTGTCCCACAGAAGCTGACAGGTATTAGAATTTTACTGTAAATTTGTCATTGTTAAAACTACAGCATAAGCACCAAATATTCCCTGGTGTCTGATGGCTGTAATGAAAGAGAATTGCTAATGTAAAAATATATCTGTATTCTCCAATAAAGCTCTTATTTCAAAGTCTTACTTTCAATAAGCTTGACATACCCTGTTTCATACTTATCATTTATATGTGGATACATTTACTGATGCACACAATTAATAAAATATTGTTATTTACATTGGACATATTAAATACATTATGTCTGGAATTTAAAGAAAACACACACTGGGTGGTCTTATAGTATTGTAATCAGTTTGAAATTTACTTAAGAAATCTAGTATTTGGTAGTTTACCATGATCAACAATGGAAAGAAAAACACAGGTTCTGCTGGGTTTTTTTGTTTTAGACAAGTTTATGCAGCTGTCCTTGAATGTGCTGAAGTGAGAATTTGGTTGTCATCCCCACCTTGCAGGTCACACTTCTTCTATGTCTACAGTGCTTATTTTGGTCACTCACAACATGGATGTTTCTGGGAGGGCAGCTTGTCAGGAACACCTGCTCCATAGGTCTATGTTATGTAGCCCCTGTGGCCCCACTGGCATTCACGTGGTGTCCAGCTTGTCAAGACTCTGCTGGGCTGATGATTCCACCCATCACCCTCCATCAGCTGCCCTGTCACTACAGAAGATGTCAGCCCCTAGGTCACCAAGTAGAGACGTGCATGACATCCTCATATCTCTGTGATGAGCAGAGACTGTCTCCAGTTTTCCTGCCACCTCTCTGAGCCTTTGCTGCAGCCCAGTGTGGGTTGCTTGATGCCTGTTCCTGGGACTGGACTGGAGTAGGAGTGATCCATAGTGTCAAAAGCACACTGTCAAAACTCAGCGAAGTCTCCATCTTCTGGTCTGCTCTTCTTGAGTAGGCATGGCTCCTGCAGCACTGGAGATCCCAGCAGTCTTCCAGAAGGCATGAGACAGACAAGCCTTCTTGAGCCATAATGGGTTGCAAAGTGCCACAGTGTTGAAAGGAAGGAGTCTGCCATAAGATATAGCCAATCTCTGTGAAAGAATACAAATCTGTGTGAAATANAGGAGAAGTGGAAGAGCACTACCACTGAAAAACTGTATGTGGAACTACATAAATGGGGTCACTTACAAGCTGAAGTGCACAGTTGAGGACCAACCCTTAGGGACATTTGGGCAAAACTTTGCAAAGCGCCACAAGGTATCCCTGACATTTTCAGGTTATTAAGTACTTTTACAAAATCTGCCTTGTTGTGGTAATGGAAGTGTATGACACAAACTCCTCTCTGAAGAATTTTAGTCTTGGTATGACCTGTGACTAGTCAGATATCTCCTGTCTATTTCAGATGGTTTTAGATCAGGGCTGCATTTCCTGGCAAAGCTTGACTTTGATGGCTAATTTGGAGTTCTACCCTTGTATTTTGGAGTCCGCTTTTGTCCCACAGAAGCTGACAGGTATTAGAATTTTACTGTAAATTTGTCATTGTTAAAACTATAGCATAAGCACCAAATATTCCCTGGTGTCTGATGGCTGTAATGAAAGAGAATTGCTAATGTAAAAATATATCTGTATGCTCCAATAAAGCTCTTATTTCAAAGTCTTACTTTCAATAAGCTTGACATACCCTGTTTCATACTTATCATTTATATGTGGATACATTTACTGATGCACACAATTAATAAAATATTGTTATTTACATTGGACATATTAAATACATTATGTCTGGAATTTAAAGAAAACACACACTGGGTGGTCTTATAGTATTGTAATCAGTTTGAAATTTACTTAAGAAATCTAGTATTTGGTAGTTTACCATGATCAACAATGGAAAGAAAAACACAGGTTCTGCTGGGTTTTTTTGTTTTAGACAAGTTTATGCAGCTGTCCTTGAATGTGCTGAAGTGAGAATTTGGTTGTCATCCCCACCTTGCAGGTCACACTTCTTCTATGTCTACAGTGCTTATTTTGGTCACTCACAACATGGATGTTTCTGGGAGGGCAGCTTGTCAGGAACACCTGCTCCATAGGTCTATGTTATGTAGCCCCTGTGGCCCCACTGGCATTCACGTGGTGTCCAGCTTGTCAAGACTCTGCTGGGCTGATGATTCCACCCATCACCCTCCATCAGCTGCCCTGTCACTACAGAAGATGTCAGCCCCTAGGTCACCAAGTAGAGACGTGCATGACATCCTCATATCTCTGTGATGAGCAGAGACTGTCTCCAGTTTTCCTGCCACCTCTCTGAGCCTTTGCTGCAGCCCAGTGTGGGTTGCTTGATGCCTGTTCCTGGGACTGGACTGGAGTAGGAGTGATCCATAGTGTCAAAAGCACACTGTCAAAACTCAGCGAAGTCTCCATCTTCTGGTCTGCTCTTCTTGAGTAGGCATGGCTCCTGCAGCACTGGAGATCCCAGCAGTCTTCCAGAAGGCATGAGACAGACAAGCCTTCTTGAGCCATAATGGGTTGCAAAGTGCCACAGTGTTGAAAGGAAGGAGTCTGCCATAAGATATAGCCAATCTCTGTGAAAGAATATAAATCTGTGTGAAATAAAGCATGCTATCAGGTGAGTGACATAAGAAATTGAATGATATCAAAAAGGCATTGTACTGTTAGTCAGAAAAATTATTCTGCCTCCTATGTTTAGACAAGAATGTTTAATCATGAAATGTATTTCTGTGTGGTCATCCATTAGTGATGTCAAAAATGAATGCCTGAAGTTAAACAATTCCTTCTTTTATGTGACAACTGTTAAATACTTAGTTTCTCTGCTTAAGAAAATTAAGATCAAATTCATCAGCATCCACGCATACATACTGGATTAATTTTCCACTGGTACTATGTTGGAAGCTATTTCTGTTCATAGTGTCATCAAAATAAACAGAGTGAATTATGCGTTATACTTTATGAAGTTCTATTAAAAATCATTTTCATAATCTTCTATAAGTTTGTGCTTCAAGTGATTTCTGAATTTAGAAAGTTTATGAGTTTGGAGTCCTTTCAGAACTCTTAATCCACATACTTATCTACATATGTTGTGAGGATCCAGATACAGTTCTTGAAATATTGACTTCTGGACTGAGATGTTGCAAAAAAAATGGTTAATTTGACTGCCTAGAGAAATTCTAACTTAGAAGAATTTGCAGAATATACTAAAACACAGGGAATAAAAAGATTATTTTTTAAAAAATTATTGTTGAATATTTGAATGTACCTTGTGCTGGTGTTCAAATGAATATGCTTTCCTCCAGCTTCACTATTTGGGTTAGCATGTGAACTGTTATACAGTAGTTATATATGGCAATGTATAACATATGTACAAACTCCTTTGCATGTCTAGCTTATAACATTCAGTCATGTATGGATATAAAAAAATTCTATGATTGCCCCTAAAAACTGTTATATCTTGTTTGAGCAGAGACAGAAAAGCTTTTCAATGGTATTTCTCATAAAATTGCTAGTACAACATTGTTTTATATTTATCCTACTTCCTATCTCACATAATCTCCACTCAAACTCCTCTGTGGTTAGGAATAGCATTGTAGTCATCATTTAAGAGACAACACTGCAGGTTTCCATGTCACAATGTTCTTGCTTAATGGGTTGCAGAAACAATACAATACAATAAATTAATTATGAGAAGTTACTTTTGGGACTAGAACCGAAAGTTTTCTAAATAACTCCATTAGCTGGAGCCAGCAGTGTGTCTTTGTAGTATTCAATCAATGCAGACTTCCTCTCATTCTGTTTCCTCTTTTCAAGCAGTGTAATTGATAACACTACCGTTTTTAACTTGATAGACTCCTTCATCTGTTGTATATTTTGCAGCACTCCTGTAGTCCTTTTAAAGTCCAAAAGCAAATAAAATCAGAAATAACTGGAAGTATAAGTAGTTCTTTGAATATCTACAGAAGTTTTAATAACATTTCAGACAGGTTAGTCTGCAAATCTTTCTTATTTGTGGCGCTTTCTTCTCCCATGTTCTTTGTGGAGGAGACATTCAAGGTATTTCTCACTGTGTTTCTGTAGCTTTCATGTCTAGCAAGTGCATGAATAGAATAGAATAGAATAGAATAGAATAGAATAGAATAGAATAGAATAGAATAGAATAGAATATCTTGAGTTGAAAGAGACCCACAAAGATTATCAAGGTCCAACACCTGGCCCCAAGAGTCATACTATGTGCCTGAGAGCATTGTCCCAACACTTCTTGAACTCTGCCAGCCTTGGTGCTGTGACCACTTCTCTGAGGAGCCTGTTCCAGTACCCAACCACCCTCTCAGTGAAGAACCTTCCTTCACAGAGACAGATTTTTCCATGTTTCTTTTTATCTACAAAGATCTGGAGTCTAACTTACCAATCACGAAATACTACCTTACTCTTCTGCGCTTTCAACTAAGTATACTTCAGATACCTTTTACCTTCATGACGAAGAGAGAATTCTGCCTCTTCTGGTCTAGCAATAGTGATGTCTTTCATATTGGTGGTCTGCTGTAGTGGTATATAATGTCTCTACGCGGAAGCACATTTATCAATTAGAAAACAAACCAAACCAAAGAAACCTAATCTAGGCAAACCAATTTTCTTTTTAAGATTCACATATTCTAAGACATTTTCCTTAAAATTCTCAGATGGTTGCAGGTGACAGTGCATTTTTGTCTTTCATGAAATAGAAAAAATGTAGATAGGCAACTTGGACTGAAATCCCAAGTTTTAGATTGCTGAAATTACATGCAGTCGTCTTTGACTTCTGTTGAAAGATATAAATTCAAGTGTACTGAAGCTAATGCACTTGCAGCTGTGAAAATACCTACACAGCAGGGGATTAGGAAAAAAAAAAACCCAGACAGTCACTCCATAAGGTTCAGGAACCCATCGAAATAGGAATTACTTGATCCAACGTCATTTAAGTCTGCAATACTTCAGACTTAAATGACATTGGATCAAGTAATATTTTATATTTATGGATTCGGTGGATTTGATACAGACTTGCAATCTGTCAAAATACGTGAAACCAGAGAATAAGGTTTTAGATACCTGTTTCTGGTGAATGCTGGTTTATTAGTACTGCAAACTACATTTCACACCATCCTGGCTTTGAGCCGACTTTCATTGCATGTATTCTCTTTTTTTTCCTTTTTATTCAGAGGTTGACCCTTAGTAATTAATAGTAATTTTTGCCAGCTAGAACACTAGCTTCATTAACTCAGCTGGAATTAATGCAGTCTCTCAAATACTTAACCTGAACCTTCTCCTGTTAGCACAGAAGTAAAATTAGTTTAATTAAATGGATTTGTTATATTAAAAAAAAAAACAAAAAAATCCGAGGACAAAGTTTCCTTCAGTTTACAATTATGCAAGCATAACAGAAGTTATTTTAAAGAGATTAGTACTGAATATCTGTTACATAAAAGTGCAATTCCATAGGTAATGGAAAACTGTGGAAAAGAGGAGTTGATCTTCAGGTTCCAGCAAGGCCTGCAAGCGAAAGTGCATGAAGATTGAAGAACATAAATAAAAATACCTATTACAAGTAATATTTTGATTAGGTTAAGAAATTAGAATCAGAAAATATAAATGTTTCAAAAAAGAGTTATTAGTTTAGTTTTCTTGGAAACCAAAACATAAAGAGTACTGGTGAACATAGTTAAGACAAGAATCAGAGCAAATTATCTGGTCACTGTGTGAAGAGGAGACTTTTAGTCACCATTCTGAATGTGAGAGTCTTCATGGTGCAGACTTATTGGCTGCTTGTCACATTTGTTGTTTAGTAGATATTGTATTAACCCAGAATTTACTTCTGCCTTTACATTCTATTTTGGTTCAACTACTGTATTTCCTGGTATTTTTCAAATTATTCTAATTATACACACAAATGTCTAGGTTTTGGGTTTTTTTTCTGAAGTGTTACATCTCATTCCAAAGTACTGTTTACGTTGTACTCTATTTCAGTAGCTATTTCATGCAGGCAGTTCTGATTCTTTCAAATTGTTCTGAAGCTGAATCTTCTGATCCTTCTGTCAGCTAGTGTATATGACCATATTTCCCCTGATTTGATGGGTTATAGCAATTTTGGCAGCTGACAGCAGCAGCTTTTCTATATCAAAAAATACTGTTGATTTATAAGAGAATCACAAATTCCCAGTGCTTACAGAATTGAGTTACTCCTCTGAAACTAATACACTGCTCAGTAAAATAACGTTACCATTGCAAATCTTTTTATCTATTCATGAACAAGTAAGGGCTAATAGAATGGCTGACTATATGGTGTAGTTTTCATCTGTTTTTAATGGTACAAAGAGTATTTTCAAAGTAAGCATAAATAACTTTTTAGAATGGACTCTTTTGCTTAGTTTTTAACAATAGATTGTGATTAGAATTATTGTCTAGAATACTTCATAGCCTGATTTTTGCCTAATCTGTTGCAATATGTAATGATTGGCTGCACTGATAATAGCCACTTGGTGAATGTAAGATAAGAATCAGGCACAAAAACATCAGTCTATGAATTTCTTATTTTGACAGCCACTGTAACCCAGCATATTAAACATCACATATCAATTCATGCGTCAAATTGGGTTGGTTTACTTAACCATAGCTCATCCTTTTCTATTTTAAGGAAAACTTTGGTAGCCATTACTTACATTAAAAAAGGAAACATTTAGAAAAACATGGCTGAAAAATAGTATCTAGTTTTAATTAAAATTAAAAAGGCAGAATTTCATTAGTACACTATGTCATATTTTTGAGCATGTATTGGATTTGTGTGGCAAGGCTTTGGTAGCACAAGGGCAACAAGGATGGCTTCTGTGAGAAGCTGCTGGAACTTTCCTTCATGTCTGACAAAGTGAATGACAGCTGGCTTCAAGATGGAACCACCACTGGCCAAGGCTGAACCCATCAGCAATGGTAGTAGCACCTCTGAGATAACAGATTTAAGCAGAAAATATTGCTGCACAACAGGAGCTGAAGAGAGGACGGAGAATATATGAGCCATGCAGACACCAAGGTCAGTGCAGAAAGAGTGGGAGGAGGTGGTCCAGGTGCTGCCACAGAGATTCCTCCGCAGCCTATGGCAAAGCAGCTGTGCCCCTGTAGTCCATGAAGTGTCACAATGGAGCAGAGATCCACCTGCAGCCTGTGGAGGGCCAGAGCAGGTGGATGCCCTAAGGAGTCTGTGACCCCATGAGAAGCCTGTGATGGAGCAGGCTCCTGGCAGGACCTGTGACCCTGTGGAGAGAGGACTCTGTGCTGGAGTGGGTTTGTTGGCATGACTTGTGTGACCTCCATGCCTCGAGGACCTGTGCTGGTGCAGTCTGTTCCTGAAAGACTATACTCTGTGGGAGGGACCCATGCTAGGGCAGTTCATTAAGAACTGCAGCCTGTGAAAAGGACTCACATTGGAGAAGCTTGTGGAAGACTGTCTCCCTTGGGAGGGACCCCACGCTGGAGTAGGGAAGGAGGCACAGAAGAGACAACATGTGATGAACTAGACACAGTCCCTATTCCCTGTCCCCCTGTGTCACTGGCAGGGAGGAGGTAAGGAAAATCAGGAGTGAAGCTGAGCCTGGGATAAAGGCTCAACTTCATCCCAAGGTTCACCCACCTGGGGTGGGTAGAGGGTGTTTTTAAAATTTTATTTCTCATTATCATACTCTGAATGGATTGACAATAAATTAAGCTACTTTCCCCAAGTCAAGCCTGTTTTGCCTGTGAGAGTGGTGGGTGAGTGTTCCCTCTCTGTCCTTATCTTGACCCATGACACAGTAGTTGTATTTTTCTCCCCCCATCCAGCTGAAGAGAGAAGTGATACACAATGGCTTGGTAGGAATCTGGTGTCTAGTCACGATTAACCCACCACAGAGTTGGGATGTTTTTATTTTCAAGTTAACTTTTAAAAATTAAAACAATTAAACTGAAAAAGAATTATATCTCAAAATCACAAATAGAAGCTTATGTAAGAAGTTCTAATTTTTTTAACTTTTGTTTCACATAATTTTTTTTTTTTTTTTTTTAAAGTTGTAAATCCTTGTTTCTATCCAGTACTGAACACTTTTCATAATGTTACTGCTTTACCCTTTCAGGTCAGGTTCAAAGCCCCCTACTCAGTGCAGATGGCCAAACGCTTCTCACAGATAAAACCTCCATCCTGAATCGATGGTCTGAACATTTTCAGACTCTCTTCAGTGCCAGCTGTGTAGTCCAAGGCTCAGCAATTCAGCACATTACACAACAACTGGTAAAAACGAATTGGACATGGCCCCTACTACGGGAGAGACTCTTAAGGCCATACAGCAGGTGAAAACTGGCAAGGCAACTGGGGTTGATGGAATCCCACCTGAAGTCTGGAAGCATGGAGGCCAAGCACTCCATGCTAAATTTCACGAGCTCATTGTGCGTTGCTGGGAACAAGGCAAACTACCCCCAGATCTCCGTGATGCAGTCATCATCACCCTGTACAAGAAGAAAGGAGAAAAATCG
>VXBX01009292.1:825124-841996 GCA_013400415.1 Scytalopus superciliaris | reverse complement strand
ACCAGTACGCTTGTAGCAAGCATGGGTAGAGCCCTTCTCAAATCTTCATTTGTGAAGCCTAGCCATGATGATAACCCTTTCAGGTCTGTGAACCAGTCGACAGTAAGTGATTCTTAAGCAGGTAAGTCCCCCAGTTTTCAACCAGTATTTGCTCCCTCTGATAGTACCAGTGGCCTTCCAAAGGCTCCCTTTGGTGTTAGAAATCTGCCTTCTGTCAAAGTGCATTTAACACCCTGGGCCAAAGCACTTAGTAGCAAATAAGCCAAATTAAGGAGGTAAAATACTGCAACTGAGAAATGCTAAAGGAAATGACAGGTGTCTGCTTACCACTTTCCTGATTATGCTCTCTTTCTGCATTATCCAGACCCATTTCTGCTCACAGGCAACTTAATGGCAAAATTCCATGGCAGAACTTGAGTCCACAGTGATTTATGCAAAGTAAACATGATCTATATTTAGACATGACCTATATTTAGACAGCCCCATAAATAACATACAACAGTGTGAAGTACTATGAGCATGTATATGAAGTACCAGGGTAAAAGCTGAACTGTAGTTTGCAGGCAGAGCTTCAGAGTGAACACTTAAAACATCACAGTGAAAACGTATTTTAAAAAATTGCTATTTTTTGTGACTGCCATAAAGATCTTTACTGTGGTCCTGATTGATGACAAGTTGAATCTGAGTCAGCAGTGCCCTGGCAGGCAGGAGGGCCAACCCTGTCCTGGGGGGCATCAGGCAAAGCATCGCCAGCTGGGTGAGGGAGGGGATTGTCCCGCTCTGCTCTGCACTGGGGCAGCCTCACCTTGGATATTGTGTGCAGCTTTGGGCATCACAATATAAAAAAGGCATTAAATTACTAGAAAGCATCCAGAGGAAGGACATGAGGATGGTGAAGGGTCTGGAGGGGAAGCCATATGAGGAGTGGTTGAGGTCACTTGGTTTGTTCAGTCTGGAGAAGAGGAGACTGAGGAAAAACCTCATTGGGTCTTCAACATAGTCATGAGGGGAAGCTGAGGGGCAGTTACCAATCTCTTCATTCTCATGACCAGTGATAGGACTTGAGGAAACAGAATGAAGCTGAGTCAAGGGTGATTTAGGTTAGATATCAGGAAGAGGTTTTTCACTCAAAGGCTGGTTGAGTACTGGAACAGGTTCCCTAGATAAGTGGTCACAGCACCAAGCCTGTCTGAGCTCAAGAAGCAATTGGACAATACTCTCTGGTACATGGCATAATTCTTGGGGATGGTCTTGCACAGGGTCAGGAGTTTGACTCAAAGATGAGTCCCTGACAAGTCCACATATTCTATGATTCTATCATTCTACTATGTAGAATAACTTAAGTATGTTCATCTTTTTACTGCAGGGATAACACTTTTAACAAGATAGATTAAGCAGAGTTACAACTCCTGAAAAGTAGCTATAATAATTTATGCTGCTCTTCCCCTAGAAAAGCATCTACTATATCTGCTGGTTTCTGTAGTTAAGTATTGCAGGGAAGGACAGCCTGGTAGCACACAAAGAGATAAGGTATAGGGAATGGTTCTGACTAGCTCCTTGCACAGCTGGCTCTTCCAGCACTGCTCTCTCTGCCACTTCTGCAGCAATTCCTCACCTCCTTCCTTGTCTGCCTTGGCCACGGTTTGCCTTGGTTCTCTCACGTTCCATTTTAGTCACTTTGACGGGTGGACTCTCAGGCCATTCTGAGCTCCATGAGTTGTTCCAGAGATGGAACACAGCTCCACTGCCTGCTGGCACAAGCCGTACTTGTCTCTGATGGCAATCCTGCCTCCTGCATATCCCAGGATTATGCTTGTGCTCTGTTAACTATGCATCACACCTTCCATTCTCCTGCCAGCTGTTTGTCCCTCCCCTCCTTGCTCCAGCACTTGCTGAAATGGAAATTATTTCAATTTCGGAGAATGTGCAAAAACTAGTTTTGACCTTCAAGAAGAATCCTGGTTTGAAAAACAGCCTTAATAAGTGCACATTGGATGTAGCAAAAGCAATAGCTTTTGCTTAGCTTCCATTAAATTTCTATTCATTAAGCAGCTTAGTTGTTGAGCAGTAAGAAATAAAACTGCCCTAGTGCCTTCAGGCTGAGAAGCATGCTCATGCTTTGCTAAGTTTCCATCTCATATATGTGATGCCATGCCTTGGTGGCATGACTACCATCAGGCTTGTGGTATCAGAGACTCAAACTCTTACTGAGCATGATGTAAATTTACTCAGTTCCTGGAATTAGTGCATGTTGAGTGGTATCTCCACAATGCACAAGAGCTGTGTAAGTTCAGTCTCCCAACAAACCATTGGTCTTGATGCTTTCCTCTGACTCAAACAGCAATAATATGATAGTGCCTCAAAGACAGACAGCAATCAGCTTACTCACAGCTCCACTTGCTCTGCTCACATATGGTTAAATATGTGTTTAGGACTGCATGTGTCACAAATCTTCTCCACCTTTCAATCCTTTCTTACCCTGAGAATGTCCTTAAGCAGTGGAATGCAAGCAAGTTCTGGCACAAATTCAGGCAGAAAAAAAAAATCAAAAAGGCAGTTGAATACTGTTTATATTTACTAGTAATACTTAAAATAAGATCCATAATATATATAGCTCTTACAGCCTCTAGAATCAAAGGGTTATTTTAAGCAAAGTCTCTAGTTAAATTAGTATTGAGTTTTACTATGATGAGTGTTATAGTACAGAATTTAACAAACCTATAGTGAATGTCATGGGTTTAAACCTGGGAAACTGGGATTTAATGATAAATAGGCCATATTCTGTCTAGATATGAGAGATTTGCCAAAGCAATGGGTTATCTAGGTGTTCTTCCTTTAACCATTGTTGCCTAAAATTGGAGAAAAGAACTTTCCAGACAATATTAATATAGACAAAATAGAGAGCTGATATTCAATGAAAGTGCTTTCAGGTGCCACAATACATTAAGTGCACACCCCAGCATCGAATTCTCACAATTTTACAGCTTTAACCAATTACCATATCCAGTGGGTATATCCAACCTGAAAACCATTTGCCCTTGATACCATCCTCAGAACTGCCCTATTGGAGCCCCTCCAAGGGTTCTGGGCCCTCTATCTTGTTTTGACTACAAAGTATCTTATAATTCCAGTCCAGGTGCATGTGTCCCAAACAAGGTGTCCTTGTTAAATCTGTTTCTTTGAAAAGAATGTTTAACAGAATTACAAGAATGTGACACAAACAGTGAGAAAGGCATTTAGAAACTGTCAGCTGCTACCTTAAGTGTGAGAAACTATACAGCTATATTAAAATCTACACATATATAAAAATCCTAAGGCATCATTACAATAGCAGCATTGTAAAGCAAACCACTTAAGAAAAATTGAATTTGCTGCATATTAAAAGAAAAATATTTGTGGTTAATGAACTAAACCAAAATGAATAAAAATATTTCATTGCATTTTTAGTACAAAAAAATCTCACTACATGCATTTGGTTTTGACAGCCTATTTTAACTGTGTAATTTGGTATTATTAGCAAGATACAAAAGCTATGTATGGCCATCAGACAAATGTTTTCTCTTTCAGTTGTTAAATAAATAGGTCTGTCTTTTCTCTGTGTCTCTTTTAAGATCATTAAAATGGTAGGAGACATTTATCTGGCTTTAATGGGCATGGTTGTATGCATTATTGCTAATTAATAGCATTAAGTATCTGAGCAGTAGACAGTGGAAAGTAAACAGAACTCTAAAATCACTATATCAGGGAATTGAACACATCCAAGCAGAATGAAAGTAACACATTGAAGCTGTTCTTCATCAGTTGTAAATATTTTTTTTCTGTAAAACAGATCTCTGAGTACTGAGAATACAAATTTGTAGGACTATGTTCCAATGTAATGGTCTCAGTGGTTTACTTAGCATGCTACATTAGTAAGAAGAAAGCAATCTGACCTCTCTTCAGAGAGGTGGAACTGGCTAAGATTTTTCCAGGTGTATTAGTGGTAAGGAGCAACCAAAATCAGGTTCCAAGGACTAAATCAAATATGAAAACATAAGGTATAAATTGAGATCTGTGCTCAGCAATCAAAACCAGAAGGAGCCACACCTATTAGCTGCAGGTAATATTCATAGCAATAGACATTTTACAGTAATAAGGAAAGGACAAAATTGTAAAGAATATTAAGTGCTGTAGAAAACCAATCCATTGAATAGAATATAAATTGGATTGAAAAGCCAATTTGAGTTTTTGCTCTAGACTTAAAGAATTATAATAAACATCAATCTTCAAGCTTATTATTTTGAATATTTAAGGTTAAAAAATGTAACTTTGCAGCTTCTTCAGCTTGCATATATATAAGTGAACAGTTAATTTTATGCTTTCTGAGTTTAGAAAAATAAAAACCAAAGCTCGCAAGACAACTGGTTCTCTCCTTCCTTCAAGGTACTTCTACAAGAAGTTCTGTTAAATTTTGCTATTGTCCACAAGAGAGTGCTCAGCAAAAGGTCCCAGGAATTTCTGGTTCTTTTGCTACTAAACTAAAGGAATATTATCTTAAATTGATCAGGACTGCTGTGCCAGATTATGGATATCAAAGAACTAGTGATACACAATCATAATGCAACAAATATTTGAACATATTTAATATTTATATTGCTTTGTGAATTTTCATTGAAAGCATTACTTTCAAAATTAATTGGGAATTCTGAGACATGTTGTAGTTTGGATGCATTGCCTATTTGAAAACTGAGCCAAAATAACCAAAATCTTTTCTTGCCTTTTTGCATCTTTCACTGATTTATTTTATTGTTTGTACTTCAAGTTCCTCAGTTAGGATGTTTTCACAAAACAGAGCTGTGTACTTCACGTAGCTCATCAGATTCTCTCTTTGTTAGTATAAGTCTGAAGAGCCAGTGTGTGTACTTAAATAACTATATAATTCAAAAAGAATAAAAAGCTTTAAACTAAATTCCAGATGTAATCAATAGAACAGCCAGCTCCTTCCAGAGAACATATGCTTAGTAGCAATGCAACCAAGGCTTTGTCTCTTAGAGAACATGTTAATTTTTGATTTCTGGAGCAATCTATTCTCAAGTTAAGGCATCAGCACAACCTTTTATTTCTTGTTAATTATGTATTTATCTGTGAAAACCAGTTTTCCACACAGACCATATAATTTTGATTGTATCTATCGCTCAGCAGGAACATTTCTGTCTCTTGTAAAGCATTGTTTAAGTGCACAAATTTCTGTGGTTTTCCCTGTGGACCAATGTCTGTCACATAGCAACATCTGCTAAGGAATATGCTGCAAAGCTGTCTTCATAATTTTCCTCTCTTCCTGGAGATAGATTTGTCCACTTCTAGGAAATGCATCCAATATCTTCCCAATCACTGTTACACTCAAAATAAACATTTGAAAATATCATGTTGCAAACAGGCAACTGGCAGGCATTTTGTACAATACCCTAACTAATATAATAAAAATGGAGACAGTACTGAATAGAACTTCTCTATTGTTTGCAAGTACAGATTTTGGCAAGAAAAACCTTAAAGCACACTTATTTAAAGTTCTAGTACTACTAAATACAGTATTAACAACTTAGTGGAAAGTCTTTAGCACCCAGAAAATGTCATTGACTTGTAAGATACTGAAAACCAGATTTAAAAACAAAACAACAAACAAATAAAGCCCCTAACAATGGAATTAAATTAATCTGGTTCCTTGACACATTGGGTTATTTTTGAATATTAAGTAGCCCTCAACACAATTACAGTAGTGAAAGTCATCCTTTCATCTTCCTTAAAGATAGCTGGTAACTCATTTCTTGAATGTTCAGTATAGAATTACTCCTCAGAACTCATTCCCTTTCTCCTGTGCACCAGTTGTTTAATTCCAGTGTCCTCAAGGGAGTTTTTTGTGCTATATACACCATTATTGAAGTAAAGAGAATTCTGATTTCAGTCTGCTTGCTATTACAAGACAGATTTGTTTGTTATTGTTTTTGAACTTCAAATAAACACTTCTCTCCACACTCTGAGAATCCATAGTAGACAGGAAAAAATTATTAGTTTGGATTTGGCATTTACAAGAAACACTTCTTCATTTTTGAAAATTTCAGTCATTTACAGAATTATTAAAGTGGCTAAATGAGCTTGCATGCAACGTAGGTGAGCTAATTGTTTCACTGCAATATCTACTACTTTAATTAATATGATAATTAATGTATATATGCATTGTTTTCCAGCACATCCACTTTCTTTGTGGACATTAGGGGAAGAAAAAAGCCATAAACTACAATATTCTCAAATCAAGCTGTATTTGACACTGTGATTTAGCACCTTAACACCTCATAAGCTGGGAATTAATTAAAAATAACTGTTAACACTCAAAGAACTATAACCATTTATTTCCTAAATGTATATTATCTGTTTAAGCTTATATCTTTAATACAGCATTGAGGTCTTTCTTATTTGATCATAGTCCACTCATCTCTCAATAGATGTTTAAGGAGCAATTAATATCCTAAGAGCCAGCTACCTAAAGACCAAAGCTTAGTCTGTGATTTAGGGAGATTGTTCTCCTTTCCTATGACCCTTTCAAGGACAAAGTTGCTACTATAATGTTCTTGACTGAGAGGACTGATTCAACCAAATCAGATCAAAACTGAAAGTCTGGGGATTGCCTACATCACAAGAGTTCTGGAAAAATATGGTCTGTGAGGTCTACTGAGTTAAACTGGAGTTAAACTGGAAAGTGTAAAATGTTAAAAAGAGGGAAGAAAAATTATATGATGCTTATTGACTTAACACCCTGTAGTTTTGATGCCTTAAGTTTTTTACATATTTGTAGATTTTAATATAGCTGTATAGTTTCTCACACTTAAGGTAGAAGTTGATAGTTTCTAAACCCCTATCTCACTGTTTGTGTCACATTCTTGATAATATTTTAGCAAGAACATCTTGTTTGGGACACATGCATCTGGACCAAAATAATAAGATACATTATAGTCAAGGCAAAACAGAAGGCCCAGAAACCATGAAGAAGCTCCAAAGAAGGCATGTGGTGTGAAGATGATGATGGTGAGGAGGTAGGGAGGTCTTGAGATCTCCGACACAGTTCCAGGAAGGCACGCCAAGGGGCAGATCTGAGGGAGGTTCTGGGGACAGATGATTCTCAAGATGGACATATCCATTAGATATGATAATTAATTGGTGTTTTAAATTTTTAAGAACCCTATAGTGGGGGTGCACCTATGTGTTTTGTGGCACCTGAAAGCACTTTGATTAAAGACCAGCTCTCTATGTTATCTATATAGATATATAGATATATATCTATATCAATCTATATCTAGACAACAGTTTGATATCATATTTATGAAAGAACTGAGAACAAAGTATGAAAATAAGACAAGATAATACCCAGACAAAAAACAAAAACAAAAACAAAACCAAACCAAACCAAAACAAAAAAAACATGCAGCAGAGGATATGCACAGTTAAATTATGCCAAATTAATCTGTGAGACAACTGTTTGGGTTTTTTTTAAAACAGAAGAAATTTCAATGAGTCCCTTCTGTCTTAAGTAAACCATTGAAACAAATTTGCATTTCTTTTTAAATCTTAAATGTACATTGTATTGTAAAAGTCATACACTAATTAAGAAACCTTCTTAAGAGGTGACTGCAAGTAGTGTTGAAAGAAGAATTTTCTTGGTAGATTGAATGTTAAAAGAATACACCTGAAATTTACAAGTCCCATTGAGTATGATGTCCTGAGTTTTTATGATTTAGGTAAAGGGAGACCCTTTCAAATGAGAAGTTATGTGCTGTGAAGAAAAAGCTACAAATTCTTCCTTGAGAAAGCTTTTCAAACACAGTAAGACAGCCTTTGCCATACAAACATCTTGCGTATGCTACCCACTAAATCTGAAAAACTAGTAATAAAAGAATAGCAAATCAGTAAAACGAAACAAGCAATCCCAGTATAACAAGAGCATATTTTGTAAAAGAGGCCCACTCAAATATTAACACAGAGCCAATGCAGATAGAGGTATAGCAAACCAATTTGCAATGAGAGAGGTAGGCATCTGGTAGCATAGAAAATCAAAATCAATTCTAATAAATTCATTACTATTTATAATGATCAATTCTAAGCCTTAGAGAGTTGAAAAATTTTCATTTCTGATGGAACAAAACACTCTCTGTCCTCTCTAGAATGGCTGGAAAAAGTTGTTATTTTTCTACACTGTACACCACAGTTATAGTAACACTGAAACATAATAAAGGCAAAATAAAAACAAAAAAAGCCTGAAAACCTTGTGATTTTACCTTTTTGACCTCCACCAATAGCAGTAATCTGTTTTAAGGCTGCATAAAGCTTAATAATTTAGGACTATCTATCTACAGCATAGAAACATTCTACAGAGATGTTGTTCAACAGTGTAGAGAGAAACTCATGCAGCCAAAGTACAGTTTGAGCTGAGAATGGGCAGTATCATGGGGGACAGTAAAAAGGGCTTTTAAAAACACAGTAATAGTAAAAGGCAGCCCAGAAATAACACTGGCCCTTTAGCTGGTGAGGAAGGCCCCCATACAAAAAAGGACATAGATGTTGACTGATTTCTCTGCCTCAGTCTTCAATGACAGTGATGAAATCTGACCTGGAGAACTATGACTATGAGAATGATAAACTCAGTAAAGCTTTCAATACTGTCTCTCAGAGGATCTTTCTGGATAAAATGTTCAGCAAAGCTGGATAAACACATCATGTGGTGGGTGAGCAATTGGTTCGCAGGTCGAGCACAGAGGGTAATAATGAATAGGGTGACATCAGACTGGTGACCTGTCACTAGTGGGGTTCCACAGGGCTCCATCCTGGGCCCTGAGCTCTTCAACATCTTCATAAATGACTTTGTTTCAGCACTAGAAGGAATGACAAGTAAGTTTGCAGAGGACACTTAAATTATGAAGACCTCTTGACCCCCTCAAAAGCAGAGCGGCCCTGCAGAGAGACCTTGACAAATTAGAGGACTGGGCAATCACTTACCTTGAAAAGTTTAAAAAAGGCAAATGTTGTTTTCTGCACCTGGGATGAGGCAACCAATCATACAGACTGGGGAAAGAGATACTGGAAAGCAGTGCCATGGAAAGGGACCTGGGGGTCCTGGTCAATGTAAGTTGAATCTGAGTCAGCAGTGGCCTGGCAGCCAGGAGGGCCAACCCTGTCCTGGGGGGCATCAGGCACAGCATCGCCAGCTGGGCGAGGGAGGGGATTGTCCCGCTCTGCTCTGCACAGGGGCGGCCTCACCTTGGATATTGGGGGCAGTTTGGGGCACTGCAATATAAGAAAGGTATTAAGCCATTAGAGAGTGTCCAAAGCAGGGCAACGAAGATGATGAAGGGCCTTAAGGAGCAGTCATATGAAGAGTGGCTGAGGTAATTTGGTCTGTTCAGCCTGGAGGAGACTGAGGGAGGACCTCAGACTACAGCTTCCTCACAAGGGGAAATGGAGGAGTGGGCACTCATCTCTGTGGTGATCAATGATAGGATACAAGGGAATGGCCTGAAGTTGTGTCAGGGGAGGTTTACTTTAGACATTAGAAAAAGCTTCTTCACTCAGAGTGGGGTTAGGCACTGGAACAGGCTCTGCAGGGAAGTGATCACAGCACCAAGCCTGACAGAGGTGAAGAAGTGTTTGGGCTACACTCTCAGGCACATGGTGTGATTTTTGGGGTGGTCCTGTGCATGGCCATGAGTTGGACTCAATTATCCATGTGGGGCTGTTCCAACTCAAGATATTCTAGGATTCTGCTAATGTGCATCTTACTCTAGACATATTCCTTTTCCCATGCTGTGACAAGCAAAGCAGATTTGTGTGTTTCAATATTGGCTTTTAACTATCAAAACAGAATTCATTTGAAAATTAAGTCTTTCTGTCAATGAGTCAGTTTTGTCCTTGGCCAGATTCAAGACTCAGTTTAGCACAAATGAATGGGACTTTGTTTTCCTTAATAAAGAAGCATTTAACCTACTGTTAAATGGATTTACATCACCTTCAGGAAAACCTTGGAAAGAATTCTACTTCTGGTAGTTATCTCTTCAAGAATTACTATAATCTGCCCTTGCCTGTATAGCACATACCTTCCAGTCACAGCATGTCTCATCAACCTATTTGAGGAAGTTATAGTTCTAAGACATATATAAATACATGATAAAATATGTAGTAAAAGTGTACAGAGCTGTGAAAAAGTTTTAATGCAAGGAAGATAAAAAACATTAGTAAAAAAAAAAAAAAAAAAAAAAAAAAAAAAAAAAAAAAAACAACCAAAAAACAAAAACCCTACAAAAAACACCTAACATATAAATGGTTCTGTTTCACCACCTGGTATTCCATTCATTTTATAAATAACCTATATGTATAAACACCAATAATCAAGAATTGATCAGTAAAACTCTGAAACCTCATCACTGAAGAATATTAAGCCCTGAAATACTTTAGTATACTTTTTCATTGTGAAGTACCACTATTTAAAAATGGGTTCTAATAACTATAAGAAAATACAACAGTGACAAAACCCAAGAATGAAAATCAAAGCAGAAGTATCCTTTTGAGAGCTAAATATTTTCAAGGTACTGCTCAAAATATAAATGGAAAGAAACAGTGCCAGTATGCAATAACTGTTTGCTACAAAGGTAAATGGAATAAAAAAATCACATGAGATGATCACTCAGGAAACTGACAGGGCTACTCACGATGAGAAGACTGCAATGTGATCCTTCAGCTGTTAAGGATTGCTTTGCTTACAATTTTATGTCAAGCTATTACATTTCATTGCACCATATGTCAGTAAGGTGGAGTACAACATATGGAAATCCAGTCAGGCAAAGAGAAACACTGAGGAAGGAATAGTAAGTGTAAGGTTGCACTGTGAATACTTGTTTATAATGAATCATTTTGAGTTCCTTTCTGTCCATGCCAACTAATATTCAGGTAGGTTAGCACTGCTCTTACATTAGATGGATTTTTTTGTACATCTGTCAAGTACCCATTTCTTGTGGTGCTCAGCTCAGGCCATTTATTCTCTGTTGAAGGCAGTGTAATGAACAAATACATTATTTGTATTATGATAACATTCAAAAACTAGAAGTCCATCCACAGATAACAAAACTGCAGCTTCTGCTGAAGAATTTAATTGTGCTCACTCACATGCAGGAGGAAATATGGGAAAATGGCATAACATACAAGTCAGGTGTCAGTAGTGTCAAATAGAATGTATTTGCCCAATTCTCATAATCATCAAGATTATAACAAGAAAGCAAAGAAAAATAGGAAGAATTAGGAAGTAGGAAAAATATGTTGAAAAAGGAACAAGTTTGATAAAATTAACTCAGTAAATTTTAGCATAAAGTAATCAGATTATATATGTCCTAGTAAATCAAGAAAATGGACTACTGGACTTATTTTGGCACTTAAAAACATACTGCTGATTCATTTAAACATGCAAACATTTGAGCAGCAGAAATCATTCCATGATGACTGACAAAATAGAGAAACCTGAATGGTATAAAGAGGATAGGAAGGAAGGGACTGAGTGAGGGAGTGGAGAGAGAGAGGGAGTGGAGAAGGGGAAGGAAGAAAGGATGGGAGGAACTGACAACAGGAGGGAGGGAGGAAAACAGACAGCCAGTTAGGGATCATTGGTCTTGATAAATATTCCTTTCAGTTTTGTCTCCTTTAAAAGCAAAACAAGTACAAAGGACAACCCCTGAACAGATTTTTTTAGCCATAAAACTATCCATAGGTGACAAAGTCCATAATTTTTCCCATGTAAGATTTACAGGATCAAGATTTCAAAGCCTATTTCAACAGCCCAACCTATTCATTTTTACAGTTTGGACATTAGCCAGTTCCTAAAATTGAGCACTATATGTAGGAATTACCTCACCCATGTTGACAAGCAGCCAGCAGTGTTGGTAGGAAGCCACTTCATGACTGCAAAATATTTTTGTAAGATGGAGAAGGAGAATAATTTTAAATCTTAAACAAGCAATTCCTTTCTTATATTGGCAGAAGATAGGTACCTTAGCCTGAATTTAGGCCATGACATTTGTGGCTTGAACAGAGAAACTAATTGTTGTTGCCAGCTCCATATTAAAGAAATTAGGGGGAAAATATCTAGGATTTATCAGTGATTTGTACTCTTCTGGTTTTCCATAAGCATTCAGAGAGCTCTTTTTCAGGATCAGGGGAAAATATGGACACACAGCAGCCACCAGCCTGACTGCTACACATAGAGAGCTCATTTTGAATAGAGGAAGCAAGAATACTTATAGCAAGAACTTTATCATATCTCAAATTGTGAAATAAGAACTCGAGATTAATGATTGCTTTTTATTGCTCCTTCTTCAGACTGCTCATCTTTTATTTCTTTTAGTGTACAAATTAATTAGATCAAAAGTAGTCCAGTTATGTCAACTCAGGCTACAATTACAATTCCCAGGTCTATAAAAAGGTTCGAGTTTCTAACTGACAATTATTAAAAAAAAGAAATTAGTTAATGGAGTACTAGTAATTAGGAAATGGGAAGAAGTGAGACAGCTACAGCCCAAGAGAATGTTTATTTGGTCTCAGATCTCTGATGACTTGCATTAGAGTCTGGAGGTACCCTCCAAAGAGTGATTGCTCCTGCCTGTCTGAAGCTGGTGTGTGAGCTTTGCCTGGTTGGGTTCTGGCCAACCATCTGTCAACAGAACTTGCCTTGTTTAGCCTAGCGAAACAAAAGCTGAGAGGGATACAGTCACTCTCTGTGAACACTCTAGGGATAAACATGGGAGAAGAATAGGAACTATTTAATCTAAGAGATGATGTTGGCATAAAAACAAGTAGAAACAAACTGTCCATGACTAAATTTTGGCTGGAATTTAGATGGCCTCCAGCTACAGTTGTGGAATAGCCTTACTATTGCTGTAATTTGAGTTATTGAACTTCAGGATCTTCAAACTTGGAGTTTTCTCTGATTATAAAGAGAATTTTGTTATATTGTCTTCAAGGCCTAAGTAGAATTATGCCTGCTCTGTACCAAAATATTCACCACTGATCATTGCTCTCATTCATACTGCCACAAAACAGTTGCCTTTGCAAAGACATATGACTATTAGTTTCATAAGATCATTAACTCTACGCATCTCTGAACACACAGCTTTTTTCTCATAATCTACTTTTTAGCATGAATTCTGGGGAGCAGCTGAGGCAAACTAAAAGGACTTTGGTTGTATTACATAAGGGGCATTGAAGTTCTCCTTGAATAATTGATGATGCCATCATAACCTTTAATGCACACCCTGTGGTGCTTTTGAGGAGCTTCTATGCCAAGAAATATATGCAGTGTGATCCAAAATCATGACTATTGAGTGAGTAGAGGGAAGATGTATATCCCACTAATTTTTTAGGTAAATCCTAACTCAACTATATGAAATGGTGATCTAACACCATAGGTAAATTTGTCCTTGAATAGATCTGCAATTAAGGTAAAACTCCAGCACTCTCTCCACAGAAGTTGGCTTTGGCAAGTCTGGTACACTTACATTGCAGAACTGAATGCAGCCAGTAGTTTTGGGCTGTAACAACGGTGTTGCTGTGGTAAAGGTTGCTGCTGCTTTTAGGATTTAACAAGGATTTGAGATTATTTGAGTTAAATTTTTTTGGTTTATCATTATTAATATTGAATTATAGTATCTGTAATATTTATATGATATCTGTATCCATGTTACCTTCTGTGCTTCTCCAGACCTTTCTCTTGCCGTGTAGTGGTTGATGTTGAAGACAGAAACTCAGTACACAAATAACTGCACACAACATCACCAGCAAAAATCAGAGGATGAGACCAACACACCATCTTAAGAAATCTTACCAATTCAGCAGCCATACCCCTTGTCTTCAGAAATCTTTCTTTACAACATTAATCTGAATTATCTCGAGTCAGCCTTACATCCATATTTTACTTTCACTATGCATATTCATTACATTTCTACAACAGAACTGTAAAAGAACAAGTTTGGGTTTTGTTACAAGGAGTTTTAACCTATCAACACCAAATCTTAAATTTGTAATCTGTTTTATAGTATACCTGCACTTATTCTACATTATGCCACCTATGTTAGAAGGACAAAAAGCAAAACCACAATACTTTTTCTAGGGAAATTTAAATTGGGATTTTTAAAAGTCATTTTAGAATGTCTCTTTTCATACTCCTCACCAAAAATATCCAGCTTCTTTAAAATTTAGGAATTCAAGCAGTATGCATTTAAACACAACAATCACATTTCTTAAAGTAATATAAAATGGTTTTCCACACATGAGATGATCAGTTTCTTGGGGGAAAACACAGGCATTACTGGGTAGTTTGGAAACTCTACTTTCAGCTATCAGCATCATTGAGAAGCTACTCTGGATGTGCTTTCTTCATCTTGGAGAAAATGATAACAGATGCGACCTAAATCTTGCCTGATCTTGGCACTGCGCTAGAACAAGAGGAAGGAAGTTTTACAATAAGAAATGAAAGTCTGAAACAGTTGAAATAGTTGGGGTGTTCCGATATATCCAAATAAAGTATATTTGTGTGTAGAGAGGGACTGAGAAAATCATATGTACATAATTAATAATTATGTGGTAGTTTTCTGCATCTTTTCCTGTAGAAATAATTTTCATGCATGAGCTGCACATAAAAAACTTTCATCATTTTTTTATTTACTCAGTAAGAAGGTACAGAGGAACAGAAGGCTTGCAGGTTTCATTAAATTAAAAAATAAAGGTTCTTCATTTGTTAAACACTGGTTTTCACACAACCTTTGTAATTTCTTGTTCCAATCCTGAAAAAGGCATTTTCCTAGAAAAACTTTGCAGCTGACTAAATTTCTTCTCTTACTTTACTTCTTGTGACAGTCGTCCTGTAACATTACTTGTCATGTGCGCGTAACACTGTTCATGAAGGAGACAGCAGACACCAGTTTGGTACTGATGAAGACAGCACCAAATGTAGAGAGAAAACGATGTCCAGCATTTCCTGGGATGACCTTTCCTTTCACTGGAAATCTGTAACAGCTCTTCAGAACTTCAGTTTAAGCCAATGCTTCACTTCAGTTATCAAATCAGATATACTCTAAAAAATTCTCCACATGCTGTACTACTACTAATTAGTTTTTCAGCTGGCAGGCAACAGTTACATTGCTGACAGCAGTAAGACTCCAGTTAGAACCGCTAGAAAAAAAGGAGGAGTCAGAGTTTGATCTAAATACTTTAGATATGAATAACTCAATACAGCATTACTGTTTCTTATCACACTGAAGACATTTGCTGTTGACCTTCACCAGAGAGTCCCAAAAATGCTCCAATTAGGCACTGTGGACCTCACGAGAACTAAAAGATTTGGAAGCTGGGTTCAGTGGTGTCTTCATACTTAAAAAGAAGTGAACTTGAATTTTCCTATAAATTTTCTGTTTGGAAGGACAGTGGAAATCACTTTTTGTTGTGTTAATTAACATGCAGCTCTTTGAACTCATTATTAAAATTTAAAATATCAGATAGAAAACAGGTGCTTAATGGAGCCAAAGGTGTTCTGTGGAGTCAGTTGAAAATACCTGACATTTGAAACTGACTGATGAAAAGGTCAAAATAATCTTTAGCACTGTTATGTGAATCCCACTTTTACCTATGTGTGGATCTCATGAATATACTCTCATTTTCCATGATGGTGAGATGATGCTGACAGTCCAAGTTTTGGGGAACATGTTCATTGCTAACAAATACTAATTTTTTTGTTGTTGTTGTTTGCATAGTTGAAATGAAAAAAAAAAAAAAAAAAAAAAAAAAAAAAAAAGGCAGACAGTGAATAAAATGTAATAAAAGGCTCTACTTTTTGTCCAGAAAATCAGTATAATAAAATAATCCAGACACAGCAGTGAGGACATGTGACTCTGACTAAAGCAGTTTGCCAATGCCTCTGTCAGGATCTTGAGGGGACCAGAACTCCCTAAAACTTGCCCATAGCCCAAGAGCCAGTATGAGCTCCCCTGGGCTCTCCCCACCCTGCCCACAGTCCCAGGGCCCCATGTCAGCCTCCCAGGGCCATCAGCCCATCTCGAAGTGATTGTGCAGCAGAACTTGTCTCCAGCTTCATTAACCCCTACCCTGCCATGGAGTCCCACTCAGGCTCACCAGGCGCCCATGTCGCAGCCTGGCCTCAGCCCACTGCCACATCCATGGCCTTGCCCAGACATCATGGGGCCATGCCTGCCCCTTGTCTGAGGTGGCCGGACCTTGGACCCACCCTGACACCATGATTTGGGCCGTAGCTGCACCTGGCCAAGATCCCTATGTCTGCCCCAGTTCCTTCTCGGCTGTGGGGCTGAGCTCTGGCTCCAGACCTCTGCCCATAAGGCACAGGGATTTCCTGTACCCCCTGCCCCTTGGCAGCTATGTCCTCTCCCTAACCCAAACTGTGTAGAAAAACCAGGAAAATTTACCACTTGGCAGCTCTTGCATTTTAAACAGAGATATTTTATATAGTCATTAAATAGTTAAGATAGTTTTCGTTCCGCGTTCCATTTAATCCATATGTACAAGCTATATACACACAAGAAACTGGAAGGGACAAATGTTGTTGCTCAGCAACCAGAAACTGGCAAAAGCTCAAACACTTCACGTTTTCAGCAGACAATGGCTCTCTGAGCTCACAATCAATAGCATTTGATGCAAAGGAAATGCCCAGTTTATCACACTTGCCATCTAATAACACCTCCAGTGTATTTGTGGCTGGTATACAAAAAAACATATCTGAACTCCAGCTGTTTGAATAATGTATTGAAAAATTCACCTTCTTTTTTTTTTTTTTTTTTT
>VXBX01009292.1:794926-825055 GCA_013400415.1 Scytalopus superciliaris | reverse complement strand
TTTTTTTTTTTTTTTTCCCCCTGAAAGCCAGTTACAACAAATGTGTTTGTTATTTGTAGGTATTCAGTGAATAATTTATCGAAACAAATGTCACTCTATAGGCTATTCAAGAGATTCAGTTTAACTATTCATGAGCCAGGTTGTTTAAAGACGACTCAAATCCATCATGCAATCTGCATTATGCCTCCTCTTTTGTTCCAACAGCCTCTTCCTTTGTGGTTCTTTATATACCACCTTGGGTTTATGCATACACAAATGAGTACCACATTTGCTTTCTCTGCTACATCTATCCCTTTTCCTCTCTCTTCATTTCCTTTCAGTCTTTTTGTTCTTCAGATTCTCTTTTGGCCTTTCCCTAATTTCTCCTCTCCCCTTAGGGATTACAGTTATCTGCTTAGAAGATCAATTTGTGCTATCCCACCCCCATATGCAGCGGATCGCTCCTTTGAGGCAGTGAGTTTCTCTCTTGGCACCTGGCAGAAGCATGGATGGTCCCACAAGCTGCCTCAAAGTGGCATGGGAACAGCCCCAAAGACAGGCTCTATGGAGATGTGGTGGGATGCAGCACAGAAACATGCCTTAAAGAATCTGAATTATTGTCCTTCATTTTACAAATAAAACTTAGGCATCGTCTGCTTAATGCTTGTCACTGACCTATTACCCCACTGTCTGTCCTGACTCAGACACCTGTCTTAAAGCTCTCTCTAGCACTACCTATTTTCTTTATTGGATATGGATGGATCCTAAACAATTAACTTAGACTAGGTGCCTAAACTTAAACTGAAAGTTGGATGAGACTAATTCTCTCCAATTTTCAGAATAGCACCAACAATCCATAGGATTTAATTATTTTTTCCTTCATCCCTCATATTAATACTGGAACAAAAGCATACATTTTAGGGAAACAAACCAAACTTGAACTCAAAATATTTATTAGCAATTAATCAGAATTGCAGGTATTGAAAAACATATTAGTTATGAGTCTAAGAATTCTTTGAGGATCCTTCTGGAAACTTGCAGTGGTGGAGAATGAGCTTTTATAAAATGTTCCAGTGGTTAAATGTTAGCTTCCTCATCTTATCTGAGATATGCTGAGCTTGACAAGATATGTTTATGTATAAATATATTGATATATGCTTATTTTAATTTCATTCCAGAAGAGTGGAAATGGTTATGTCAATTAAAGAAGAAACAGAGGAGAGTAAAAGAAGCTTGGCCTTGTGATTATATTTTAATGTTGTGTGTAGAAGTGTTCTAAGAAACATGGTAATGCTTAAAAGCCTCCTTGTTCCTTTTATCTCTAAAAAAATATAAGATTTCCATGCCATCATGCCATTCAACTTTTGGATATTAAATTATCAATACTAGTGATATTATTATCCCGTTTAAAAGAAATACATATGGTCATATATGAAACACTTTGGTTTGTGGATAAACAGATTGCCTAAGGCAAAAGGATATCTTTTAAAATTTATCTTCATAAATAGTCTGAAAAATTACATAAAGGATGTAACCTAAGTTAGCACTTCTCATGTCTTCATTCTTTCTAAGGTTAGACAAAATCTTGTTTCCTTACTTTTATAATAACAAAACTCACATTCATATGAAGGCTAGAAGAATTTTTTTTCCTTTCACTGAAGCAAAATTATATCTGTCTTTAAAAATGTCTTTGTGTGCTACGTGTCTTGAGATTTTGACCTCAAAGAGTCTAGGTCACAAAAACAGGTCACAAAAAGTTGTATTTTCTAGTTTTTATCTATTTCTGTAAAGACAGAATGCTTAATAAAGAAGACAGACAAAACTTGCATCTGGAGCTCTTACCTACAGAAATCCAGGAGATGGTTCTGGAAAAACAATGTGATTAAACCAGGAGATTTTGAAAGGCATGATTTAGGGAAAGCATTCAAACTTGTCCTTTCAATGACAGTTAAAGTTGAACATGATTTGAATGAGAATGAACAACTCTGAAAAAAGGCAAAGTGAAGTTGAAGAAGAACCTTACAGAGCGAAATGCTGACCTTTCTGAAAGTGACATAAAACTCTTATTTAATATTAGTTTATTTTTCTTTTGCACTTGGTGTATTTTTTATTAATTTATAAATAATCTATCTTTTTATGCAAAATTGATTGAATGGTTTTGGTTTTGCACATTGTTCCTATATTGTATCTGCTAATACTACCATTTGAATTTTCATATGAAACACTAGTCTTATGGACTGCATGAGAATACCTTTTAATGGTTTGGGGTTTTTTAGTTTATGGAAGTTATTTTTAAGATTCAGAAATCAAAATGATACCTTTTATTGTATTGGTTTATCTATTCTTATCTACTTCATTTTTACAGCACTCAGCACATGAGCAACTCACAAGTTATAGGCTCTTTCTAACAGTATCTTTGTGAACAACGGCAGTGAAATATATTAGTAATATCATCACTAACAGTGAAAAAACAAAGCAGAAAAATAGGTTCAGATTAAAAAAAGATTAGGTACATTAAACAGACATTATGTTAAGTACTATAATAATAATTCTTTGATGTCTAACAATAAATTATAAGGCTCTTTGAATTAAATACTTTGCTTATAGAGTTGTTGAGATGAGTTGGACACCTGAGATGACTTGCCAGCACAGTGACTGGACAGCTCCCCAGACAAACGGCAGACAGAAGGCACAGACCCTAGCACAGCAACCAGAAAATAGAGGCATGCCTTGTGGCTAATGTGAGAGACTGAAATTGGTTAATGGCTTAAACATTGCTAAAATCAATGAAAGATTTTTGTCCACTGTAGCAAACTGCAAAGAAACAACGGCTAACCAAAGCCAGCCCTTCCCTGAACATGCCTACTAATTTGGACTGTGATGAGAACTTGAGATAAGATAAAGGTGGTACTATTATCGCAGGATAAAAATGTATCCACAGGTACAAGAGACTGGAATGCTAATGGCTCTGACAATCCAGGTGCAAGCTGAGGATGTGCAAAGTAACCCCCAGGTGCTGAGGGCCTGCACACCCAATGCCTGGGCTACAAGCTGGGTGTTGGACAAGACAAGGAGAGAGGCAAATCCTGTAGTGTTTCTTTCTCCTAAAACAAATGACACAGCTGTGATAACTCCCCTTCTGGAAGCAGAGGGACAATTCACACACAGACTGAAGGTATTCATCTTTCCTCATGGAACATAATGGTCTCAACTGCACTGACAAAACAGGCAGTTGTAATGTTTTAGAAGGTGTCAAAGACACATGAAATGTGTCAGGAAATGTCCCATGATCCAGTATTACATCATCCATTGTAAAACTTCCCACCCCACAAGGAGGTATCATGGACATTGCCACATAGCCTAAGCCTAACAAAAGCCACACAGACTCTTCCTCACTCACGACCCTGGGCTTTCCTTGACATATCCAGACTGTAACCATCAGTTCAATAAGACTGGGACTCTTACCACCAAGACCACAAGAACAGAATCATCAGAAAAACATTGGAATCCACGGAGTTGTGCTGTTTTTTCTGCTTAATCTGTCTTTCTCTTGCTCTCTCATCTCCCTCTTTCTCTCCTTTTCCTATTTTTTCTCTCTCTCTCTACCTCACCTTTACTGTTAAATAAAATCTGTGTTACTAACTTGGGTATATGGTCTCATTTGCACCTTCATTTGGGCAGAGCCATCTCTCTCAAAATTTTAAAGAACCAGTTCTTAACACCTAGTCCTCCTCTCAGAAATGCTGCTGCCATATATGCAAAATCTTTTTAACTGAAAGAGCAGTCAGTCATAGATGTCGGGTTAAAAGCTTGATTACTCATTCACCTGGGAACACCAAAACCATCATGTTTCATCCAGGTCCTGCTATCCATTCACTATTAAGAATGAGTTAATTACTGCAGGATGCACAGATTCAACAGAAAAGCTGGAGGGTTTTTTATTCCAGCCTCTAACAAGGTGCTAAATAACTTGCACAGAATTTATCTTAGTCTAGATTTGAATAACCTTAAAAGGAAGAGGATTAACCCAAGATGTTAACAACATATCCAGTGCTCTAACCATTAATTTACTATCTAGATAAGATGGTGTGCTGGTATGTTGTAAAATGTCGGGTTCATCATGACTGATTTTTAAATGCTACTACTAGCTGTATTGGTTTGTAAGGTAGTGAAAATCTGTGATCTTACATTTGTTGTAAGAGATGGCTGAAAGAAACAGATCTGGGATGTCCAATATCCGTTTACAAAGTTTCCTGTGGCCAAGAAAACACAGTAATTACTTGTACAATCAATAAGGAAAGATAAATGTGGGTTAAGATTTGGGTTGGTGCTCAACATTTCAGGTGCAAAGTGACTCTGATTTTGCTGCTTCCCTGATGATACAAGATATCAAAGTCTTAATAAAGAAGTTGATCTTGTTGATTACCTGAGTAACACGCTCATGTTAATGACCCTGGGGGTACCCTAAAGTACAGATTTTTTCAGAAGCCACTTATAGATATAATTAAGACCATAGATATAAACGGGCTAAAACATTTGACCCAGAGGCTTTTACTGGGTTGATCCCACAAGACAGCTCCTTTAAACAAAATAATTTCTTGATTTAGTTCAGGTGATTCTCATTGTAGGAGACAGTGCATTGACTTTTTTTTTTTTTTATTATTATTTTTAACAGTCTTGTACACTAAGGTTATGGAAACAACACTGAAGACCATTGTAGTCCTAGAATACTGTCAGTAACCCTTAGAAAGAGATTAATTCCCAATGTTGGAAATCCCCAAAGATGTAGAACAATAATTTCTTATCACTTTGATCAAATTCTGTTCCTACTGCTTTCACTGCTGTATTTTGACTACCCTTACTGGGATTATGAATTTTTAACATTCATCTGTAGCATATTAACATGCTCCGGTTATGTATGTAAATATTCAGATTCTCTTCAATAAAACTCCAGGTTATTCTGTCATTTGCTCCAAAGTATTTACAAATAATTACCTGTGTTAAGTAACATTTGAAACTCCAAGACTTATAGAAAAATTATGTGAGGCATCATCAGTCTCTTTCATTCAATTTTTCATAACTTTAGTTTCCATGACAACAAAGGAGGCAATTCCACTAGTCCAGCAGCTTATTATTTGAGACAGTTTGCTGTTTCCTCTTTTTTTTTTTGTTTTTAAAGTTTTTTGCAAGAAATTCATAATTCAACAGATGAAATCTGAAGGAAAAAATAATTAAAGTGAAGCCTCTCTCTGGGTACATGGTATATTTTGTGAAGAACACTTCTTGAGCCTTATATTGGTTCTTTCTCCATTCCCAACACACTGACTTATGTTACCAATATTTTTTCTCTTGATTTTCTGTGACAAAACATGACATTATTTGAACTCTCACTAAGAAAGAAATACTTGAAAAGTGAGGGAGAAATTGTTTGGGGTTTTTTTTTCCCTAAAGGATAGATAGCATCCAGAACTCTGCAGTTCTCCAATAAGTGACAAAGTACTGTTGATCTCAGCCATGTATGAATGGTCGTTATGTTAGGAATTACCTTTTGCACGTGTAACTAAGCAAGATCCCAAGTTTTGATAAGAATTTTTTCATACTTGTTTATTTTTATGTGTCACATTTGAGGAATCCACATAAAGCAAAGCAATTTTCTAAAGAAGGCACAAATCAGGTTAAACATACAGGCAATTTAACAAGGTTTCTTTATCAATGACCTGGCTCTATCACTGGAAAGATATCCTTTTAGGAAGGGTATTAGTGTAGTGAAGAATATGACATGCATTCCATAGTTTTCACTAGTTCTCTGAATGTTCCACATGCAGGGAAAGCAAGAGGAAATATAAACCAATGTGAACACTTGAATCATGATATATAAGCAGAAAATCCTTTAAGAAGCAGCATTTCTTGGTATTATCTCCATTTAAAATACAATAGTGTAATACACGAATATCCAATTTCAGGATTTTATTCCAAACAAATTCTTCCTTTGGTTTTAAAAGGTCACACTAGCAGTGATTCTGATGGAATCAGATTGTGTAGGAAATTGTTCAATTCTTCACAGTCTTAGCATACCATTACTGAAGAGTCCTTTTTATGGCATGAAGATAGCATTATTATGACAACGTCAGAAATGCTGACAGGCTGACACTGTTTTTCAGCAGTAAATACATTGCTTGCAATGCTGCCCGAACTTTTTGGTTTAGAACAAAACCAGATTAGCTACATAGATGTTCAGGTCTGTTAAAATATGAATACATCCACAACTTGTGTTTCCTGATACTGTCAAAATTTCTTGGATCCTAGAAGTTTTAACTAGACAATAGAAAAAAGAGATGAAAAGCTTCAACAAAACAGAGGAAGTGTCTCAAGTGTCATATAGTGGTTCATCAAGGTCTTTCAACAACAACAAAACCAACCAAACCAAACCAAATAAAAACAAATAAAAAACCAAAACCCTCTCCAAAATTCAATAAAGAGAAATGGTGCATGCAAATGGCAGAAGGGTCGTAAGTTATGCAGCAGCAGAGGAATGTATGAGGGAACCTACTCTTCCCCTTCAGCAAAAAAAAAAACCAGGAACATAGTGTTTGTTTACTTCCAATCAATCCCAAACTTCCCAGATTATTTTCTAATGTGGCAGAGGACTCCAGTTCTGCTTGCTTAGACCATTCCTTATCATCCTCATGTGATCCTCGTGTGAATGCCCATAAATAAATCTTCCTACCTGGAAGTGATTGTCTCTACTCCAGGTGACCTGAATGGCCTCTCCTTGAAAAATCCTGCCTACTGGATTAGGGCAAAATGTTTACAAAACCACTACACTAAGAAAAGGCTAATTTAAAAGGGATCTATATGGAAGAAAGACTTCTAGTCAAAAGATGTAGCTAATCTCTGATATACTGCTCTATTTTCCCCTGTTTCTGAATGTGATTTGTAGCTGCTGGTTTCCAATGCTCATCCATTTCTGGCTCTGCTTCAGCATCCAGACCTCAGTTATAAATAGGATAGCACAGCGGTAAAGATGGTTTTATGGCTTGTGATCCATATGCTCCCAAGGTTCCATGAACTACTTCTAGTGAACTAACAAAATATTACTCAAAAAATCCCAAGACCATATATTGTCATGCAGAGCAATATGTGTGTCTGTTTTTGGTTTGTTTTGGTTTTTTTCCTAAAGTGTTCTATACCATCACAGGAAATTTTCTTTTAGTCCACAACTGGACAGAAGGACACACCCCCCACACCTCTAGCATAATGCAACTGTATGCAGGATTGTGATAAGTAAAAACTGATCACATTATAGGATATAAATAAACTAGGTGTGATGGGTTGTTTTTTGTAGGCCTTCCTTGGTAACCAGGGTCAAGATCTAGGAAGTATTCCATCCCATCTCTTTACGTAATCAGGTGTATATAAACCGAAGGAGGAGGTGTTCTCTCTCTCTTTTTTGCTTTCTTTTCCTTCTCGGGCTCGCACGCTGACGAGCTCTCGGTGTTTGGGCCTGGCTTATCTGTGTTCAGCGAGGCCTGCTCTGGGGGTTGTTTGCCTGGGCCGGCGGCGAAGGTTAAGAATCTGCTTTTCTAAGGAAAGTATTGAATTTACTATTGTATTTGTTATTTACTGAGTTAATTTCTGAATTTAGATTGTATATATATTTGTTTTGTCTTATTTTTTCCCTATTTTGTCTCCCTCTCCCCTTTCCCTTCCCTTTTCCCTTACTGGGGTGGTTTGGGGGTCCCTGTCTTGTTGTGCCTAGTATATAAATTTAATATATGTAAATATATATATATTCCTTCAATTTTCTCTTGCTGCTTTTTGCCGTTTCGGGAGAGGGAGGGGGGAATCTTTCTTGTGAGGTTTGGCTGTTGGCAGAGAGCCAACCCGAACTTTCACACTAGGCATATTATTAGTTTTGACTAAACTTACACACTTGATTTTACACTAGTATGAAATCCACTGGTGAATTTAAATTCATGAAGCTGTAAAATTAGTAACTACAAAAGGACTGAGCTCCCTTTGTAGAGGCACAGAATTTGTTTCTAAAACAGAGTTTTGTAAATGTTTTATTGACTTAGTGGTTGAATGGGAAAACAAGTGTTTCTTCAGACTACACATTTGTAAACAGTGCTTTGAAATGACGTTTTGGCTTTCTCTCAAGAAAATGTTGTTTGGGATGCCCAAAGGAAATCTTAAATGATATGATTTCTGTTTAGATTGTTCTTCACTTTTTCTGTAAAGGATACAAGAAAGTTTCATTCATCTGCCTTTAAAGTGAACTGAGGGCATCAAAGCTAGGAGTTATTGGAATTTAAATTCTTTTTGAAATGCCCTCTGTACATTGCATGAAAGCAGCAGGTTCTACAGAATGTTTTCCTGAACCATTTCCACACCACCAAACAGATTTGCCTTTCAGAGACATGGCCCTGGGTGCACATCTGAGGTGACACATTTGTTTCTCCACACTAGAGAGAAAGTGATTTATGCTTCTTACAGGACGAAATACTCCCTGTGTACTGATACATGGTATTTCCAAGCAGAGGAAGAAGTCTCCAGTTATAGCTATTTTAAAAGGCGGGATGTAATGAGCAATCAGTGGTTCAACACAGCATTTTATTTTGAGGTAATAAAAATCCATGTGTTCCCTATCACAGAGACAGCCAGGTCTTGCAGCACTGTGTTGGTGTTACCATCCTCATACATTAGCAAGAAGAAAGAAAATATGTTCATCTGGAGATCTAGCAAGCTTGCTTTTACAGCTTAAAAATTACTGACACATCAAATACAGGGCTATGGTCCACAAGATTTATCAGTTCTTGCAATCAGATCTTTGAACTCTGTCATTGCAAGAAATGAAATACTATAATGGGAGCAAAAAAGGTTAACAAAAGAAACAGAGGGGAGAATATTGGGCATGTTGAAAACACAAGGTGAAAATCTGATTGCCTTCAATAGATCAAAATTTTACTGCAAGAATCAATTAAAATGAAGCTAATACAAGCTGCTTCATTTATGACTAATCATCACACTTAAACACGTGACTACTTTTTAAATATTAAAATATCTGAATAATTTTACTAGTACTGTTACTGCTACTACTTCTATGTCTATGACAGAAATTTAATTCTCTTTTAGAGAAACAAATTTCAAAAATATCCAATATTTTCTCATTAATATAGTTCTAGTGAGTTTAAAAACAATAGAATTATTTTAATAGCATTACTTGTTGTTACTTTATTTCCTGAGACATATCATAATTGTTATGCTATGTTAACATACAATGTGATAAGTAAGATACCAACCCACAGGGCATTGCTACCTAGCATGATTTTTACCCTGTTTGAAATCTACCCATTATAAATAATGGCCTCATCTTACACTGGGATTTGCCTTACAGGCTCTTCTCTTGAGCCATATAACTACAAGGAGGAACTCTGTCAGATCCAGCAGTAGACACTGAATTGGAGGGGGTTTGAACTTGTTTGGGGATTTTTTTGTTGGTTTGGGTTTTTTTTGTTTCTTTTTCCCCAAGGCCCAGGCTGTACAGCAGTAAATTGCAAACCTAAAATTCTAATAAGGACTGACTTCAAATGTGTCCACTACATTCCAACATTGTTTCACACTGAAAAAAGGCAGAGGCCAAGAAAGCAGGCTTTGCTGACTTGAAGAGAAACCAAGAAGAAAACTGTTCGATCTGTAAAAGACGCATTGGTTTTAGGCTCTCTGGGAAAAATACTGCTGTGAAACTCTGTGGGAAAGGGTTATTAAGAGGAAAAGTGGGGAAAAAAGTTCATGTTGCTTCTCTTTTACTTTGGAAGACAATAAAATGCCAAAATAAGCATAATCAAGGTACTGACTTGGAATGTACACTCTATTCACTCAAGAGAATTGACCAGCTACCAGAAATATCCCACAAGGTGGTTTCTTTTTTTATGCTCCCGAGTGGCTAGACTTCATTTGACAGACACTTTTGCTCTGAGCCAGGCTAAGAAAAGTTCCTCATTTGATGGTCAGAGTGGAAAAGTAGCATCTTCAGACTTGAACATCAGTTTTCCCGATTTCCAGCAGAACAGTTGTAGGTTCTGATAACTCCAGCTGAAGAAATCTTATCTCCAATTTTCAGGTAGTGAAACAATATAACCAGTGCAGTATTAGAGAAAACGGAAAAGTATCTGGACATTATTGTCATCGAGTACTATGAGAAAAGTAACAACAGCCTTCAAAAATATGAACAAAGAAGAATATCAAGTACTTCACAGGAATGGTTTCAACTGTATCACAGTATCTGTTGTAAAGAATGTGATTGATTCCCTGGAACTGGTCTTTCTTAAAACAAATTAATTGCTTTATGGATCCAGGGTGAAAATCAGACAGTGGAAAGCATGTAGTAATGCTGACGATGTAACATCTTCACATTTTAAACATGTACATGCACGCACATGCACACATTCACATATACATACATGAGCATGGGCACAGGCACATACACCCAGTGTCTCTTTAGTCTCTCTCTGCAGGTCAAAATTGCAGAGGTGTTAAAGACTGTGGAACAGGTTTGAATGCTTCAGATAATCCTAAAATATTAATATCCTTTTTATGATGGTACAGCGTGAAGGAAATAAAAATCATTGCTACCTACTACTTATCAATCATTCTACTACTTAAAATGTTTTGGTATAACAATCAGAATATAAATATATCATATGAGATTCAATTGCACCATGAGTAGAAGAAGATGTGCATAATGTGCAGGCTGAATTGTGCGTTCATAAAGCATTGGGCAAACATTGAAGAATAAAAGGTATGAGGGAAAACAGGAGAGTCACTTAATTGTCCCACCCCCTCCTACTGTCCACTAATGGACTGGTTGTGCTGAATACTGTTCAAAGAAAAAATCTACATCACACAGGACAGAGAAGTGCCAAGCCAGCATAATTCCTACTTGTTATATTCTCACCTTAATGTTAGCAAGTGGTTACCTAGAAGCCAAGAAGGCTTTTACACAAAGGAACTGAGATGGCAACTAGCTTAGCCACTCCCCTGTTCAAACTGACATGACCCTTCAAGCTTCAGAACAGACATTACACTGACAGGCTGAGTGTGCTCTTCTCCCCCTGCTTCACTCCAGCTCTGCATGAATTGCTGCTTTACTTCCTTGAGTACAGCTTATGGATTTCAACCACAAATAAGCATAATTATCCTGAGTGGGTATCAAAGAAATTTCAATCCACAGAATTCAAATTCAATGGTCTAGCAGGATTGTGTTTCTAAAAGCCATTTGGAACAAAACCTGAGATTTAACAAACACTCACCATTATATAAAACATTCCCTGTTGTGCATACACTCTTGTTGTTAGAATACTACTAGAGCTACAGCAAACAAAGTTATCCCTTCAGTTATGCTTTTCCCTGGCAATTTTTTCACAGTCTGTAAGCAATTGTACTGAGGTGTTTGTCAATCAAATTATGTCATCAAGCTCTCAGTGATTATTTCACTTAGAAAACATCCATTTACTCACAAAACTCATGAGAAAAATCAAATGTTTAAGTTGCCACAATTTATACATACTACACATTTAGTCCCAGGAGAATGTCAGGAGAAAATCTTCATGAAGAGCACTTTCTTTTATAAATATTTGGATTGGCTTATTCATCATAAATCTAGAAGACAAAAGTATCCAAAGTCATAAACAAGCAATCTAGATATTTTACAACCTTATATTATAATAAACTTGTATTATTTTGCTAGGATTAATAGACACCTGCATATAAAGTGTATGACATACATATAAAGTGTATTTTTTTTTAAGTATTATAAGCTTACTGCTTCCCCAGTATGTAATTTGCATGTAACATATATAATTGAGACATGATCACTGGAACTGAGCTACAAAAAACTATAATTCTATGAGGTAACTCATCATCTGTCAGGATGAAAGATAAGACCTAATATTACTGAGCCGAATGAAGTTATTTTCAAAATAATTACATAAGATTTTTAGAATAATCTTGGTACAGCTGATAACATTGGGTGTAAAATCATGAGCAGAAAGGCTTCTTTTTTCCCCTAGATGCTATACATTTAGAGATCCCATGCTAACATAGTAGATTCCAGAAAATAGGAAAAAATACTTGTGAAAACGTTCTTGTACTTCAGGATTGTTAGGTGGATAACAAGTATACAAGTATAACAGCTATTACTATTTTTATGTGGAGTATCACTGCCTCTTCTATGATGTTCATCTTTTCAATAATGAGCTGAATTTATGCACATAAATTAGTACCTCTACGTTTTAATTTTTATTACATATATACATCACAGTGTTGTACAGATTAATTAAAAAATCCTTTTTATGTTCAAAAGAGCAGAAACAAAGAAGGATAGTGAAATAAATATCAATAAGAAATCATAGAAAATCAATAGAGGTAATTAAAGGATAAGAAGAAAACTCCATAGCTGAGAGTAAGGAAAATAAAACTAATTTAAGCTTTATTTAGTACAAAAGGAATCCTATCGATGTTATTTCAGGAAAAAGTATTAAAAAAGAAATTTTCAACAAATATTTCAGCTTGCTACTTGGGGAAAAAGCAAAATGAGATATACATTGCATATTTACAATTTAAAAAAATAAAATATTCCTAAACAGGTTGTTACACGGGTAAGAAGTTGCTGGATGACTGCACTCAAAGGGTCATGGGGTGCTACTTGGAGCCAGTGACAAGTGGAATCACACAAGAGTGTGTCTTGGGAACTGTCATGCCTGACATACTTATTAGTGGCCTGGACACCAAACTGGGGATACAAATTGAGATGCTCAAAAGCATGATTTGATTCAGACCCAGGCAGGCCAGAGGAATGGGCAAATAGGAATGTAAAGGGTAAAGACTAGTGGGAGTACTAGACCTGAGTTAGAACCAGGTACCACATCATATGATCTACTTCTGAACTTGAATTCAGAGGACCCTAACCTGGATGAAAACCCTGCTTCCATGATCCAGAATGACTTAAAGCAACAAGAAATCGTGGGAGTTTTGTAATTCACAGCAAGTTGTGAAAAGCAACAGAACTGGTTATATTAATTTAATTCTCCAGAGGAAGGAACTCCTGCCCACCTTTCCATGTATCAGTGCACAGGCTGAAACCCTCCCTGTGCAGCCCCATCTGAAGGCTGCCTGCCTCTTCCCAGTGCTCTGGTCATCCAAGACTTTGGTCTCATGAGACACAGCAGAGTAACCTGGGCTCAAACTGCCATAGAAGTGCTGTGAGAAGGTCTGTAAAGTGACAGAAAAGGCAAAAGTCACACTGAGGGATAGTAATATTGAGACAGTATCATTAGTACCCCAAAGATACAAGAGAGAAAATGACAGCACAGAAAAGTTCTAAGGCCCAATGGGAAAACAGCAGGGAAATTATTTGGGCTGGTCTGTTCAGTTTGGAGCTAGTTGTGAAGTATTGAGTCAAACTGATGGTGTTGATGCAGTTGGTGGCAGACAGCACGTTGAAGTAGGGAGGATAGGTGGTGGTGTCCAACTCTTCTGATTGATTCCAGCCTCCCAGCAAAGATTCTTCACACCGGAGGTTGTAGGGACACTGTTATTTAGACTACCACCTCGTTACTATCTAGCTATTGCTTTTACGTTAATCAATAAATTTCTGGTTTTGTAGTTTAAAAGGTGCATGTATCCTGACTGCAGATTGCCTTTGTGCCTGGCTGAAGATGCTCAAATGAACCAGCCCAAAAAGGAGCATAATGGCACTGCAGCTGCACAGAAGTCACAAGGGTTGACCCTGGGGCACTGACTTGTCTCACAGATGGGTCAATATTTGCCAAGACTCCACTTAGTAATCGCAGTTCCTCTTGAGACCTTCTACAAGCATTTCCCAGGAACAAGGAACACAGAATAGGCATCTATAGACAAAGTTACAAAGTCTGACCTTGTGGTACTTATGCCTCCACTAACTAGAGCTGACTACGAAGATACTTGTCAAGCCTCTAACTAGGTCTCATTTGACTTTGCTTTTTCTTCCCAGAGTTCTGCAGAGAAGACATTATACAAAGTTGCTTTGAGATACATCAACAGAACAGTCACTGGCAGATGTCACTACCATTACAGCTGACAGAGAGGTCCTGGGCTGAAAGTGTGTCCAAGGCCCAGAAATGCAGATTAGGCAGAGACTATCAAATCCCAGCACCTCACGGTGCTCCATTAAAAATCTCTACATATGTATGTAACAAATGTCAAATAGTCTACTTTTGGCCCTTCGCTCCCAGTTCTGTCTGTGCATTAACCAGCCCTGTTGAAGCTACTCCTCCAGCTGAACCACTGCAAGTGAATGCACACACATCCCCCATGGCATTTCAGATTGATCCCCTGGAGCAGGGACTCACAAGGCTAAAAGCGTTTGAGCTGTCTGTGCCACTGGCGCTACCAGAATGCTCACTCACAGCTGGCAGCACCTGCAGGAGAAAGTTGAGCTCAGGGAAGCTGTGGAGTTGTGATTACTTTCTGTTGCAAGAAGGGTTGTTCACTGATTCTATTAGCCATGCAGCAAGGTCAGATGACAAACTGAAGAGCTGTGGCCAGTACTCTTATTTAACATTGAATAATGTGTAATGTAGTAGAAAACAAGGTGCTGTGCAATGCACAATGCCTTGTAGAACAGTCAGCCTTGCTCAGCTTTGGTGCCCCTATTAAGCAAAAAATATTGATAAACTGGCAATTAACTCTCAGAAGAGTAAAAATATTACTAAAGTAGACTCCGTATTGCAAGGCTTCAGGTTTCCTTCTATGTAGCTTAGGAAAGATAAATACATATGCAACTGTCACAGTATTGTTTGTGTAATCAGCAGGATATGGCAGAAATTTTAACTGGACAGCATAAAAATAAGAGATACATCTGAGCAGTTCACAAAAAGGTTTCCATTGTAATCAGTAGGTTTTAAGGAAGATGTGCACAACTTCAAATAACAAGCAAGTCTTAAAGGCTTCATAAACAGGGCTACCAGGTTTTGATCTTAATGTCCCTTTCTCTTTTACATTTATTAATCCATGAATTGCTGCCTCCTGATGAAATTTAGCTCCATGCCTCCACCCAGTGGGCTTTTTTTTAAGCAAGAACAAGAAGAGCCCCTGAAAAGTGCATGCACACACACAGTACTAATGGAAGGATGGGTGCTGCAAATTATTTCTTTCCGTCTTTTTTGTGGAGTGGCTCAGCTGAAATAGAGACAGGTATTTGATATTATTTTCTGTTGCTAGATAACCACAATATGAGATGCTTAAAATTGTTTTAATATTATTTTCATAATATGTTTGCTGTTGCTATAGAAACCCTGAGATTAGCTTAGCTGGTTAGAGCATGGTGCTAATAATGTCAAGGTCATGGGTTCGGTCCCTGTACAGGCCATTCACTTAAGAATTGGACTCGATGATCCTTGTAGGTCCCTTCCAGCTCAGAATATTCCGTGACTCTGTGACCTTACTTGGGAAACATCCAAATCCATTTGGCACCAGGCAAAAACTTAAATTTCGGAGTGCTTTCAATTTTTTTAATATAAAAATCTGAAATTAGTTTTAATTTTTAAAATAAATGTAAAACAGATTACAACATTGATTTTTGGTAATAACACTTTACTTTGTACTATTTATTTTCCATACTTAAACTAAGGAGAAGTATATTCTATTTTGTTTTTTTTCTTTTTCCAATTGAGATTATTTAGCTACTTGCAATGGCAACCCTGCTTTAAACTGAAAGAACTATCCTGGATATATATCCTAAAAAGCCTATAACAAAACAAGTTGTGTTGATGTGAACTTCTCTGTTAAATTACTTATTTCATATATATGCACCATTTTTGTAAAATGGTGGCTCAAATATGCTGAGTATTGTTTACACTAAGAAACACACTGGTTGTTACCAGTTCTCCAATTGTCTGTGCTTTCCATCCCCTTGTTTTCTGTCAGGCCTGTGAGTTTACTGTGATGTGTCACAATCCATTAAAAAATATGATTACAAGGAAGTGCACATTTACTATATCAAAGAAGAAAACACAGTTTAGGGAAATGCTTTTGTCCCATTTTTGTCCCAGACCAGGAATCAAAACAAGATCTGTTCTTCCGTGACTGTTAGAGAAGTAGAAACTACAATTCTCTGATCTTCCACCACTGTAATGGTGGCATCTTCCTTATATCTAATGCCAAAACCACTTCAGAATAAGCCTCTTTCACATACGGGAGCCCTGATACTCTCAGCAATGAACTGTTTACAATTTTTTAATACTACCATTAAAAGACAATGAAATTAAAGGATAATGAAAAGCTTTTCAGCCTGTAATTAATCTGCAACTAATAACAGATGCAAAAGTCTTCAGTCTTCAGTTCAAATTAGATTTTGGTGGAGAAGGAATAATAGTCCAAACATATTAGATAATAGTTCAAACTACAAACAAGTCATACACTAATCATCTGTTCTTACATTTCTTATACCACAGGCTGAAGAATTTCTGCATTAATTTCATGAGGTTTTAGGAGGCTACACCGTTCTGAGAGATACCTAATGCAAAATGACAGACAGAGACACTTCTAGCTATTTTTGCTTTTGGGGTTTTTTTGTTGTTTTGTTTCACAGTAGTGTGTGTTTTTTGCAGCTGCTAAAGGTCTGAGGTAGCTTAAATTCACATTTGCCAAGTGACCTTCTGAGGAAATTTAAAAACTATGACAGTCTTACCTACACATTACAGTTTCAGGTTAAGCTTGCTTCTGATTCCTGTTTTTTTCCTCTTTTTTGCTTTTCAGTTACAAGTTTTTCCTGACATAATAAGGAAACATCACCATACCCATGTTTTTGGTTTGTGAATACAAATCCAAGGAAAGTGAGGGCCTACTGTAAAAGGGTTTACAATACAACTCAAGAATCTTCAGAATGCTGAAAATAGTAAAAAATTTGGGGTCCGCCATGAAAGTTGTGACTAGAAGTTTCTTTTGTAGAATACCTGTACCTTTCAGAACCAAGGAATTTGGCAAACAGCTTTCATTTTTATTATGCACAGAGTATTAAATGTAGGTTTACCTTCTAGTCAAAATACCTTAGCATTTCATCAGCTGTGAATGTTGAAGGTATGAACAACATTCAGAATTTACTTGAAGTTTAAAGCTTTGATGAAAAATTCCTTTTGGTGAAGAAATTTTTCCCAGTATCCAATCTTAACGTTACCTGGTGCAACTTGAGGCCATTTCTTCTTGGCCTGTCACTTATTAATTGTGAGAAGACCCCCGACCACCACTTGGATAACCTCCTTTCAGACAGTTATAGAGAGCAATAAGGTCACCCCTGAGCCTTCTCCTCTCCAGGCTAAACAATCCCAGCTCTCTCAGCTGCTCCTTATAGGACTTGTGCTCCAGACCCGTCACCAGCTTTGTTGCCTTCTCTGGACCTGTTCCAGCACCTCAGTGTCTTTCTTGGAGTGAGAGACACAGAACTGGACACAGGACTTGAGGTGTGGCCTCACCAGTGCCGAGTACAGGGTTGCAATCACTGCCCTGCTGGACAATCACTATTTCTGATCCAAGCCAGGATGCCATCAGCCTTCTTGGCCACCTGGGCACACTGCTGGCTCATGCTGACTAGCAACCTGAGGTCCTTTTCCAGACTGCTAGGCCACTTTCCAGCCACTCTTCCCTTAGCGTGTAGCACTGTGTGGGGTTGTTGTGACCCAAGTGCAGGACTTGGCACTTTGTCTTATCATACCATTGTCCTCAGCCCATGGTCCAGCTTGTCCAGATCCCTCTGCAGGGTCTTCCTACCCTCTAGCAGATCAACACTCCTGCCCACTGAGGTGTCATCTGAAAACTGACTCAGGGTGCCCTTGATCTTCTCATCCAGCTTGTTGATGAAGATATTAAACAGAACTGCTCCAGTCCTGAGCTCTGAGGAACAGTAACTGGCCATTAGCTGTATATAACTTCATTCACTACCACTCTCTGGGAGCAGCCATCCAGCCAGTTTTTTCAGCCAGCAAACAGTACACCCATCCAAGCCATGGGAAGACAGTTTTTCCAGGAGAATGATGTGGAAAAGATTGTCAAAACCTCTGCTAAAGTCCAGCTAGGCAACAACCATGGCTTTTCCCTTATCTGCTAAGCATGTCACTTTTCTGTAGAGTGAGATCAGCTTGGTCAAGCACAATTTGCGTGTCATGCTTCCAGGCTGGCTGGGCCTGATCCTCTGGTTTTCCTGCACTTGATGTGTGATGGCACTCAGGATGATCTGCTCCATGACCTTCTCTGGCATCAAGGTCAACCTGTTAAGCCTGTAGTTCTCCAGATTTTCTTCTGTTTCTTCCTGTAAGGAAAAAAACCCAAGAAAACCCAAACAAACAACAACAACAACAATAAAAAACCCCCCCTACTCTTCCAGAAACAAATAAAAATCCTAAGACCTAGGCTGCAACTGAAGGGAAAAACCAACCAAACAGGGTAAGACGTGAGAGGAGGGAAGAGTTAGTTTTTTATTTTCCCTTTTTATTTCTGTTACTTTATATGATTAACTTCAGGGATGTGCTTAAGCCCCACTGATTGAAGATGAAGCCCATTCCTAAGTGTGCTTCTTCTGAACAGAGATAGGAAGTGAGGAGGTGGGCTGTCCCTGGTTACGCAGCTGAAAGTAGGATAACTTGCTCTGCTCTGCTACAAAGTTTGATGCAGAAGTGGAATGTGTTCCTGTGTATATTGTAACTGTGTTTGCTTCCCTTCCTGCACTCCTAAAGAAAATACTTGTTAATACAAAATGTTTTGAAGTTTCAGCATGATTTATTGCTCTTAGTGGAAAGGCAATTTATCAGCATGCCTTCACTGCCTTCGGAGCAGAATAGTGTAAGGATCCAGGAGCAGATTCAGAAACTGAAATTACCACAAAATTATATATGTAATTGGTTTTAAAATAACACTGACAACAGTAATCACTACCACCTGGACAACAAGACACAGTTTTAAAATAAAAATTGACTATATTAAGGAATTGCCTATAAATCAGATCAGTGTTTACAGGTGTTGATGTGGGTGTGTAATTTATACCCCCTTTGTTTTAATCTTGAGCATACTGCATATTAAGCAGTTCTGTTTTCAGACCTGAAGTGCAATTCAGTGTATTGACACCTATACAACAACTATAAAAAATGCACCACAAATAAGTTGATATTTTAATGTGTGTGGTTTGTCAACACTAAATGTATTTTAATGCATGCCAGATTGCTTTGAAAGGAACCCAGTTTACCTCATTAAACCCAAATACTATTTTCCACTGACGATACTGGCTTTATTTATCTTAGCTATAAGAAAAAAATACAAAGCCCCACCAAAATAAAATAAGTAGGAGAAATAAAATCATGAATATCAATAAAATTATGACACAGTATGAACTCATGCTTTTTATACCTATAATTTCTACAGATGGACCATTACCTGTAAAAATCAAAACAGCATTAAAAAAAGCTTTCACAGCATTGTCTTTGGAGAATTAAATGTGCATGCTGTATTCACAAGCAGAAATTATAATGTATTTCCCTGAAATGACAAAATCCCACATTCACAATTACAGTGGAATACAAAATATCATAGATTACAGCTTTATATCTGAGAAGAGACACTCTACCTCCAGCAGATATATGTTTCATGATTCCAAATGCAGAATTCTGAGGGATTTTTAACAACCATCAGAAAATAAGACGCAAACTGAAAAAGGACATTGAAGCAGAAGGAACTGCACTTATGAAAAAAAAAAAAAAAGGCTTGGCTTTAATTTATTAACATACAGAGTTATGAAATATATGGTGTTAGTGGATTTTTTGTATCCCATAATGTTGTCTGATGAAGTTTGGTGAGCTAACATGTTTTCAAGTAACTCTTCAGTACCCAGTAGAGTGGATACAGACTTGAATGATGTGTTGCCATGTATGTAAACATGCAGCAAAATTTCTAAAGTTTCAAATTCTCAATATCTGTGCAGATCAGCTGTAAAGCTTCCTGCCATAAACCTAATGAGTCTGGTTCAGATCAGATATACTGTGTGCACACTGAATGTAGAGCTCATATGTGCACAGTAAATCCTACATGCTGAGACCAGATCAATTTCCTGCCAATGCGACAGCCATCTGTGGAGGGCAGCTCCTTCCATTCCTCCCTGGAAAATCCTCAACAAAAATATAGCAGTTCTGTCATAAGGGAGAAACCCAAAACTGGTGTAGGTAGAAATTATAAAATATATCAGCCTGAAGACTGTTTAGTATAAACACTAATTTAGAATATACAGCCCTTGGAGAAACAAGCACTTAACAGCAGCAGTCTGACTATTCTAGTGAATACTTCTACATACAAATCTATCACTGGTCCTTGAAATTAAGAACAAATTAAAAAAAATTCATTGGTAAGTATTCAATACAGGATTCTACTTGGAAAAGAAGTGTATTCCTTTATTTTACATTATATTTTATCTAACTTAACAATATAATAAATTGAATGCAAATATTAATGACTGACTGATAAAAAAATGAAGGTCTTTCCATAATCTAGCATTATCTTGCTACTGTACATGTTTTACCACCTGGATCTTCTTAAAAAAATCTAACCATGTGTAACTGACTTTTGTTGAGCATTGAGCAAAAACATACTATACGGTCCAGTTTTAATTATTTTAAGTGGTAAACAGGAGGAGACTTATTTCTAGCTTTGTGTCAGCATACGTTTGACTTTTAGATCAAAGTGACATGGCAGCAACTGTAGGTCATGTACTTTCCATCTGCCATTGGCAGCTTAAGTCCTTGTACTTCATTATAGCACTACAGGGAAAAGAAAAAAAAAAAAAGGAAAAAGGAAAAGAAAAAAAAGGCAAGAAAAATAAAATAATCTGCCTTGTAGCAAATCATTACTGTTGAACTAAAAAAAAAAAAAAAAAATTTGGGGAGAGAGAAATCACTGTAATAATATTAACATCTACCTGCTCAAAAGTGGCTGCAGAACACAGTACCCTGCTGCCCTGTCCTGGTCAGCTGTGTGTGATGCACTCAGGATTGTTTACTTTTTTTCACTCTGTCTAAATTTTAACAGAACTGCACTGTGAATCACAAACTAAATGTTGTTGGCAAATGACATGTGCAAAGGCTTCTTCAAGACACAAGACGTTTCTAGAAGTCTAGGTGTTAGAACTAGCTACCATGAACTCCTATGGATAGGTATGTATCTCTAGGAGTGATACCTATGATTTATGTTCATATGAGATTATTTGCTGCTTGAGAGCATCCTCACTGACTACAGAAAATATTAAGAACATTAGAGTTAGACTGTTATATTTATTCTTAAAACAGGACAAACAAAGCTACCTTCAGTTGCTGAAAAAAATATTTCAGGAATTCTCTGATTGTTGTTTTCACTTACTATTTTTTGTGTCTCAGAATACCTTTCACTGCATGGTCAGTCAGGGTCACCTGTCCCAGCTGCGCCTCCTCCCCACCTCCCAGGCACCCCCAGTCTCCTCGCTAGCATGGCAGTACAAGGGCCTTGGGTCTGTGCAAACCCTGCTCAGCACCAACAAAAACATCTTTACATTATTGACACTGTGCTCAGCACAAACCCAAGACACAGTCCTTGTAGTAGCCTTTGTGAAGAAAATTAACTCTACCCCAGTCAAAACCAGCACATACATTTTCAGTGAGCAAGCGTGGATTAAATAAATCTGCAAAGCACTTAGTTTCATTTAATTTTTTTTCCTTTTTAATCGTTTCTCAACAAACGTGTTGTGCTTCCTCAGCTGGGTTGATAGTAGGATATTAAAAAAAATAGATACAAATGTAGGGATAATCTTTTTAGGGGAAAATACATAAATCCAGACTTGAAAATAATGATCCAAATTGCTACTAATGAAAAGCTACATAGAAGCAAAGTTCACGACAAGGCTATACATATAAGGTAAAGCAATTTGCAATTTGTTGTAGGTCCAGTTACACAGCAGCTTTATGAATGGACCAACAGTTATTTTACCAAGACTTCAGACTGAACTACTTAAGACTTTTAGTTTTTCACATCCCATGAAGATCCTTCTTTAGAGGGATTTAGAGGTTATTATTAACTATTGACTCAGAAATTTCCAGAAGTCACACATGAGCTAAAAAAATTCTAAGGAAATTGGTATTTCAAAGGTTTGTCTTGTCCTCGCTGATTTTAAGTGATGTGCCTTTCCATTTTCCTTATGCTCACAACACTGCTGTACATTAATCCATTTAGAGTTTCTTCTAAAATCTTTGCTTAACAATTCAAAACATTACTTTGTGAAAGCAGAAACAGACACAGAATCTAATTTTTAACTTCATGTTTTTTATCCAATTCTTAGTGCAGGCATAATTTACCAGATGGCAAAGATAGAAAAATCCGAAGTCTACATTGTCCCACATTACCAAAGTCTTCGTAGCTTCACAGATCAACGTTTTTGTTTTGTTTTTCCTATTAGTGGCAAGGAAAAAAATTGTTTCAAGATGGGTATAGGGTTAAGAAAATCCTTGTGCTGTCAAAGTTAGCTTAATGAGACGATCCATTTAAATTACTATTATGATTTCCCAGGAAGCTACTGCAAAAAGGAGCAAGGAAAGCTTTAGTTCTGTTCCTCAGAACCAAAAAGAAAACACAAATGTATTGCATTTTCTTTCCTCCCTTATTTTGGATTCACAGCTTCACTGGTCTATAATGAAATGGGAGATAAAAAGAAAAAAGCTCTGTGGGAAGTTGCCTGCATTCACCAACTATACAACTTACATATACAAGAATAAAATCTCAAACTGTGCAGATCTATCTGACTCAGATGATGTATTGGAAAGACATCAGCACTTGAGATCTGCAGGCTTTCAGAGAATACAAAACAAACTGCTACAGAAGAGAGCCAAACGTGTGACTGTAAAACAAGGAACAGCAACAGGACTTAATGCTCCTCTTTTTCACATCTCAACATCATAGAGATCACATAGGGTCACAGGTGAAAATGGAAGAAGCATGAATTCACATTGAAGATATTCATGTTATTCACATGTTACACCAAGCTAACATTTTAAGTCTTTTGCCCTTCCGATAAAAATAATACTTGCAAATACCTGTAGTTATCCTTTTTTTTTAAAATAAAAGTTGATAGCCTAGAATGACAAGAATCAAACCAGACTCTCTACACCAAAAACTTGCCTTTCCCATTATCTGGGCACTTTGCAGATTTCTGCTCTTTAATATTCAGCTCAGAACCACTAAAAATTGGCAGTTACAACAATTACCAAGAAAAAAAACTGAAAGAGACCAAAAACAGAGAGGAAGAAGTCTAACGCAGAATAAGAATGTCAAATTTGCACTCCCTTTTTCTCATAGAATGGACATGCCCATTTCAGGAAAAGCTTTCACATTTTCTGTTGGTGCAGTAACTTTTGCCTTGTGTTCAGTTTTTCCAAGTGGCATTGCAAGCATGAGGATTCAAAGCTTTGCTAGAACTATTACAAGATGTGGTGGAAAAAGCCTCAGGATCCCGACACAATGTTTTAGCCTACTCAAACTCCTAAGCTATTCCTCATTTAACGGTGCTTGTCATGCAAGTCAAAACTATTTTTCGTATCTATTTTAAACAAGGACTTTTTTGCAGTTGACATCAACTTCTAAATTATGTAATACTATAAATAATACGCAATACTGTAAACATACTGCAAATCTTATGAAGCACTTTCTAAGAAATTTCTTCCAATATATTCCTTTACTATAACTAATTTTTATTATATGTAGGAAAAACTCTCAGTATTATTTCTTGGCTGCCAAAGTAGACCGAAAGCGGAAAATATGTAACAGTATTCTCCTGTATAAATTTAAGCAAAATAGTTAACTTGTTTTATTGTAAACTTATTAGACTTATGAAGAGTGCTTTCACTTTATTAGATGAAAGTACTAATTGCATCTAGAAATCCAGGTTTAAAAGAATTCCTTTTCTAAAGGTGTTCCAAAGAACAAAGATTTAAACATGATACCCTCAGTATACCAAAACCTCAACACAGCTACCTGATCCACCATAGCTAGAAAGTCATACTTAAGTTTATGAACAAAATAAATCACCAAAGTAAAAATCACCAAGTACAAAGTATATGCAAAGTCCACAAGATCTTTACATTCAAATAATTTTTGGACCTTTGGCAAGTTTTGTTCTTTGTGAAAAATGATAAATAATAGCCATCCAAGCATAGTGTATGTTCTCTGTTTCCATGTGCCAAACCCTATCCAAGAGCACACACATCATTCTCCTAGAATTGGCAGTTCATGAGATATTAAATATGTTGCATGTATCACTTCAGTCCACTCAAGTAAGTATAATTTAGCAGTCAAAATTGCAGGAAGTGTTAGATTTATGTTCAGATGGTCCTAAGGCCCTACTGATTTTGAATTCTGGATGTTACATAGCTAATAGGATTTAAGTTTAGAAATACAAACCATTTATTTTCAAGGTACCAGATCTCTCTCACTCTCAGCATAGAATAGATATTTTCAGGATTAATATATCACTACTGGATGGATGAAATAAATCAAGCCAATAACAAAAGTACTATAGAAGCAAGATGACATTATTTATTAAAAATAATTTAATAACAGGTCCACAGATAACTCAAATATATGCATTTATGTATTTTGCTGTATTTTCTGAAGAAGAAACTCTACTTGTAAGTTTAGATTTGGCTGTCCTTTTTTCGTCTTCTTACTCAATATTTTATAAGCTTCCATTTTCCTTTGCTTGTACAACCGCTGAGCTTCTTCTCTTTGCTGTTTTCTTTTTTCTGCTTCCTGAAATTAAATAAATTATTACCATACCATTACATACTTTCTATGACTATGAAGCTATCTATAAGCAATAAAATTTATTGTTGTATAGATTATGACGATTAGGTACTGTACTGACATTAGAAACACCACTACTCTTAAAAGCTTAATCAGGATGCTCTTTCAGCACATACTGCTACCAAAACACATTATATAGCCTAAAACTTCAAGAGAAGAGCAAAGTTGTGTTTGGCCGAACATCCTACAACAAGGTTTGTTGCTACAATGCATGCTACTTCCTTTCTGCAAAATGTGCTCCTTGACTATTCTCCTTAAATGACAAAGTGCCAAAAAATTCCCCACTTTCTCCTCCTGCATGCAAGAAAGAGAGAGCGCAATCCAGGCAGCTCCCATGTAAATGTCTTGAAAATGCAGATGTGCCAGGATACTGGACACATCTGCATGGGACAGACAGATAGGACCAAAATATGTAAGACATCACAAATCAGACTGAAGGACCACTTCAGTTCATTTGGATGATTTCTTCTCATTAAGTCTAGTCTTTGAAATGCAGTGTCATGCTGACCACAAAGGTAGATGTTTCTGCAGAATGCCTGAGCAGATGATAATTTAGCAGTTATACTTTTGTTTTCCATGGCATAGACAGCTTCAGTCATGAATAAAAACTAATAAGAATTGCTCTCCGATGTAGAATATAAAATTAACAAGAAATAACCCATGAAAATATTTCTAAACAGAAATATAAGAGGCTTTGGTGAAAAAAAAAAACAACCAACCAGTCAAATAAACAAACAAAACAAAACAAAAAATATGCAAAGAATTTCATTCAGAATTTTTAACTTATTTTGCCATAACTATTAATATAATTTATTCTCCCTTTTTAAAAAAAAACAGAGTAGCATCAACTCTAACTTTGCTGTAATTCACTTCCTATTTCACAATTTTACTGCTGTTCAGCATACTGTTGTAAACAACATCCATTTAAGCTACCAACCAAATACTTTCTCAAAGCAAGAACATTCACCTTACTTAGGCAGTTACTACTTACATTCATATTCTTTCTGATCTTTACTAAATACTAGCTTTTTTTAGGCCAAAAAAGACCTCTGTGGAGACCAAGATTGTATCCAAGCTTCTCTTCCCAAGATAAGTAACAGTAAATCCAGTGTTTGCTAACATACACGAGGGTAAAGTAATGTGATCATCATGCCAGTACTCCACATAAATGATTATTATTATTGTGGCACTTAAGACACACAGTTTTGCCTAAATATCTTGAGTAAGACTGAAAATGCCAACACCTGCCCTCAGGCAACGTCTACGTGTTGCTAAGTCTTGCTGGAGTTTTACTTGTTCCCGGTGCCTCTAAATAAGCTGGTCATAACATTAATTTCTTTTGGCATGATCTGTAGCCAACATTCAAAAAATCAGCTATCAGCTGAATAACCATTTAACTCACCCAGAATCACAAAACGATCAGCTTGCATAAAACTAAATACGGCTAAACTGAAGATGTAGTGTGTTTTATCCAGCTATATATTTATACAGTAGTTACTGAAATTTAGTATGTCAGCAGCAAGAGAACAAAACTAGTTAAATAAGGATCTTTCAAATCAACAATTCAAGTGAGTTATTCAACAATGGTAATATTAAGATAAATCCTGTAAAAATAAATCCCATTAAATTAGAATTGAGGGTAATTACTAAAGGCTTTGGCCACAAATACTATTACATTTAATAGTTTCACTAGTGGTCAAAGTACATAAAGGTAAAATGAAGACTGCATTACAGTAACACTGAGAAATAGGATGGATATTTTATTTTTCATCACAAGATGATGGCATTGTTATTACTTCCCTTTCTACAATATTTCAGAGGTCTAACATAACCCAGGGAGATTATATTAGATCAAGCTCTTGAGCTTTTCTTGATGTACCAACTGACACAATAAAATCCTGCTAATGGCATCTGCAAGACAAAAATTGTAAGAACAAAGAGAATGATACTCTGAATACCTGCATGCCTGAATACTTCTGTCAAGTTGTAAAAGACTGGAAGAGTAGTGATACCTGTAGCCTTCTCCTACTGTCCTGTCTGGGAGACTGGCAGATAAAAAAGGTATTAATCTAGTCTTTGTCTAAGATCAAGAAGGAACTCTGTTTAAGATTTACCTCTTTCTTTCTAGCACGCTCAGCCTTTATTTTCTCATACTCTTCTCTTGCCTTCTGATTGGATGTTTTCTTCTTAAACTTCCCTTCAGTCACAACTGACCTGTAAGAAAAAGTACATATAATTCAGACATAACCATATATCCCACAGCCACTGCAGAATCACAGCAGTCTTTCACTGGTTTTTGCATATTCAGGGAAGTTAATTACAAATACTGAGTTCAGAAGACTCATCCTTGTATCCTGAACCAGAGCTGTTTGTACCACTCTTACATGATATCCAACATGATTCCATGCCATGTAGTGAGCAGTCAGCACGAAAACACAACAGACTAAACTCCTGTAGTGCCAAACGTACCAAAAAACGAACTGCACACAACGTTTAGTAACACATACGCCTATACTGCTGGATCTTCACATTAAGTTTAAAGAGTGCCTAAAACAGTTTTCCCCATCATGCAAACTCTTCAGAGCTAGAAAAACTGAATGCCCTAGCTTAGAGCTGTATTTTCTCTTTCTAGTTCCACAACATGTAGATGCAACTGCAGAGATACGAGGACAGCCAGCTGTTGGCAGACTGCCTGCCAGAGTAGTGAGGCTGACATGGCAAGGTGAAAAAGCACAGTAGTAACAATGCCTTTCTGAAAGTTTCTTCTTGAATGAGACGGCATATTAATGTTCTAAAAGTAGGTACTGAAAAGGTACACTATTGTCCTTAGTGTTCTGAAATAAAGAACTACAATTATCTTCCTTCCAGATCGCAATATAAAAGACTGCCCATGTATCTTTTACCAAAGAAAACAGAAGAAAATCAGTGTCATTTGTCTGGTATTTACTGTCACACTACTTTGAGTGGATTTTTCTAGCTATTCTCTTTTTCTTCTGATTTACAGTAAAGCCATTATGTAATAAATTGAGTAAATTCCTCTTTCTTTTTAGGCTTTTATTGCATAGGAATAAGCAAACAGCGCTGGTCATGCCAGGAGCAATGTGCTCCCCAGAGACGCACTGGTTCCTCTTTTTCCTTACATTATATCTTCTATTCTAATACATATTCATTACTACTCCTAAAAAAACCTAAATTATCTAAATAAGTTCTTGGAATGGGTGTGCCTTCTTTAACACATGCTCCTGCCAACTCCTGGGTTCTTTCTTGCCTCCGTCTGGTGGTCGAGGGATGAAGTAAGACGTCTTCTTCACTCTGTCCTTTATCTGACCCTCGGATCTTGCTCATGCACAAGACGGTCTCTATTGCCTAAGCTACCTCAAAACTGGTTCAGACTAGAGTTTCCTCAATTATTAACTTTAGCATTACAACAGGTCATTGGTTTAAGTCTGTGATGGGGAACAGTTACTTCTCTTCCCCAATCATCCCATACTGACATGAATCATATACATACATCTCACACATTACATAAACAGTGTGATAGCAAAGACATTTCACATTTAAAAAATATAAGCTTTGCCAGATATTTAGCAGCTGTTCACAAAGTAAGTTTTTTATTACTCTATTACTTGCACTACAAAAAGCTGAAAAGCAGCCATCAGCATCAAGGAGATTCAGACAGATGATCAAAACCAAAGAGAACGTATTTGCTCATAATTTCATTTAAAAATATCAATCTTCTGGAGAAAACAAAAAAAAAATTGCTTTATTCTCATCTCCACCTTGTGGCAATACTGTGCAATGATGCCTCATCATTTCAGGTACAAAACTACTTACATTGCAATTTATTTTCCTAACAATCAGGAAAAATACTTAATACCTAATGTCATTCTTAGTAAAGCACATCACCACACTGAAGTTCACATAAAGTGTAAAACCTAAAATATTTCTTTAACGATTGAAACAATTACTTGCTTTTAAAGACATTTTTTAAAAACTTACTCTGTTGCTTCATTAAGCTTTTCTTCTGGTAACCCCGAATCCTTTGGTGCCCTGCGCTGTTTCTTAAGCATTTCTTCCTCTGCCAGGTAAAGATGCTTCAAGTGCTCTGGATAGGTATCAGTAAACTGATCATCCTGTTGTGAATGGACCTTTCTTCCCTTTTTCAATAATTTTCTGTATTGTCTTTCGATCTTTTGTTTCCTCCGAAATGCAAATCCTCGTCCTGAAAACATAAGAAAAAGGGAGTTAAATATACCTGCAGTCAAATAGTACCAAACCATTCAACTGCTGTCAGGAAAATTTCAATCTGTTTTCTTCCCAAAACGGAAAAGGCCATTATGTGTGTCAATTTTAATAAGGACCAGCCATAAATTCAAGGAAAAAGTGACTGCTATTAATCTGCTCCCTACTGCAGCAACGAAGTTTGTACAGATTTCCTGAAAATTCCTGACTAAAGTTCTGAGAGAACATTGCAAACATTGTTACTTAATGCTCACTCAACATTATACGCTTTTGCCAATGCTTTTTGAATCCAGTGAAAAGAAGTATTAACATTTAACTTCTTTGCTTTTGACAGCTTCGTAAGCAACCTCGAAATAAATTCCAAAATAAGCTCCTAAAGGAAGTCTCAGGAAGGCACTGATAATAATACTGACAGCAGCAGTAGCAGCAGTCTGCAGCTGCTGTGACACGGGGGGAAAGGTCACTAAATCACCGTATTCTGCTATATTAATAATCCTTTACATTCTTTAACTTAAAAAGTATTTTATGGCTACTATTTTCTCTCTATAGGTGTCCAGAAAGAGCTTTTCTGCACCTTCAAAGGTATACTACATCACAGAATCATTTAGCCTTAAAGGAAAAAACAAATAATGGCTTTCAGTCTCAATCATTATAGAACTTACCAAAGCTGAAGCTGAACGCGTTTGGGTTTTTTTTCCTAATACGTTATTTTTTACTGCATTAGTCTTAAGGCTTTCATAATATTCGTTAACAAAGCAGTTTCTAAAGGGAAGTCAAATTACTCATAATTTTTAATTCTTTCTCCAGAGTCGCAACTTCAGAAAAGTGCTGCCCAAGCCGATGCTCTTTTTCCTATTCGTTTTTCACAAACTGTTTTCAAATACGTATAAGCGTGGAGCTTTCTATGGAAAAAAACTATAGAGCGAGTCCTACACCCGAGAGTCGCCGCCTCCCGGCCCGACAGGCGCCGGGTCTGCACCACGGAGCCCCGGGAGCCGCGGCTCACGCTCG
>VXBX01009292.1:699050-794824 GCA_013400415.1 Scytalopus superciliaris | reverse complement strand
GAGCCGCCCTCGGGCACCGCCGCGGCGGCCCCCGGTGAGTTGGGAACGGGGGCGGGGACCGCGTCTGAGAGAGAGAGTGAGAGTGAGAGTGTGAGTGTGAGCGTGTGTCTGTGCGTGAGTGTGTCTGTGAGAGTGTGTCTGTGTGTGTGTGCGTGCCGGCACTGTCTCTGTGTCTGTGTCTCTCTGTGTGCACTCTGTCTGTCTGTCTGTGTGCACTGTCTCTGTCTCTCTCTGTGCATTGTCTCTCTGTCTGTCTGTGTGCACTCTCGTCTCTCTGTCTGTCTGTCTGTCTGTCTGTCTGTGTGCTGCCCTCTCGGCTCGGAGCCGGCGCACCCGTGGCCCGGATTGCGCCCCGCAAGTCTCTGGGTTGTGACGTTGCCCCGTTCTGTGAATTTCATCCCGTTCGTTTAGAAACGAACCTCCAAAGTGCCAGACCTCAGTCACGCCCACTGGTTTCTGAAGAACAGAAGTAAAAGGGGTAAAAAAAGAAATACACAAAACAAAGCACGAAAACCCCAAACCAAACAAAAACCTCCCCATGACTGGAAAAGTGTAGCAGTCAGATGTTGAATTGTGAGATGTGGAGAACAGCTGGAAAAGGCTTAAACACCGCTTTCCTATATATCTGCAGTCACGGGTGTCTGGCAGAGGATGTCAGCTGTTTCATTTCAGACAAGATCTATTTAAGAGGCACTTCATAATTTTAGTAATTTTCATGTAACTCAAGAGGAAGGCCAGCTATGACACTGTTACTGGATTTACGGCAGTCCGAGTAGGAGGGAACCGTACCGGTAATATTGTTTCAGGCAGAGCACAGAAATGAAGATAGAGCATCTGAAAGCTGTGGTCTTTGGGGGGGGACTGAGCCCGAGCAAAGAGATCGGTTTCAAAACCAAGGTAAAATCTCTGACAAAGCACTTAGCCAAGTAAAACCTGCATGGTGCCAAAGCTTATGGAGAACAGATAGCTGTCACATCGTGTTAGCGCTGAAACGCTATGGTCAATGGCACGTGAGACAGGAGAGCATGTGGAGCGTAATAGAAGGGCCCACAGAAAGCAGCATGTGGAGCTGTGTGCTTTTTGGCATGGACGACAAGCTAAGATAATGATTTGGACTTGGAAAGAGATTGAAGAACTGTGAATTGCTACATCTCTTGCAACATTTCACTGTTGGATCTAGAGACTTCTCGAAATATTAACTGTAAGCCTCATTTTCAAAGAGTTGAGGTATCTAGGAAGCAAAGCCACACAGTTTATTTGTGCATGAAAAAGACACTGGGTTATGAATTGACTTCAGGAGCCAGATGGAAACGAGGCAGTGGTCTCGTCAGCAAGCAAGGGTTGGCAAGCAGCAAGGAAAAGCTTAATGTTCTTGACAGGTAATGTCAGAGTCAGAACTGATTCAGAGCAAGAGGACATAAAATTGAATGTAAATAGAGGCTGGCACAAAACTAGTTAAATGAAATCATCAAAAAGAAAACACTAATGGAAAATTACTCTGATCTTACCCATTTTCATGGGAAAGCCCATGAAGTGACTCAAGCACTGAAGTAGTGGCCTGTAGAGTAGAATGAGAATCAAGAAGGCAGAGTATTGTTTTGTAGATTTTAAAATCGGAAAATAACCTAATGATTTATATTCAAAATGGATGTTACAGAAATTACTGAAACAAAAGAGACAGTTTATGGCAAAAATGAAGCACGTCTTTTAGAAGGGTACCAAGCCTTCATGCTGTGGCTAAAATACAGAATTTCTTCCTTTGTTTCTGAAGGGATTATTTCTGCTAATTAAAAACAAACAAACAAAAAGAATAATTGCTCCTTTTTTCTAACTTTAAAATTATAATATGCTATTTAACAGAGGGCACTGTAATGGAATGGGTTTATACTTGCTGATCTGGTGCCTCATGCCTTACTCATTTGATTGCATGGTATCTGTCCATCCAGTCATATGATGAAAATACTTCATAGTAGATGATGAGTTTCGCAGTGAAGATACCTGCAAACATTACTTATATTTGAAAATAAATGCACTGTTAGCCTGTATTAAAATTGAGGTGAGAAACTTAGTAGCATAGCCTATTTGAGTGCATTAGTATAACTCATAACATTAAAGATCAGAAACCAAACATTAGAGATCTTGAAACCAAACATAACCAGAAATTACTTTTTTATATTCAAAATTATCGGGTATCTAAATTTTAGGGATTTTATATTTACCTTGGAAAGGGTATTAAAAGGCTCTCAGAACATGGCTACCATCCACAGAGCTACCTTTTTTGGAGTGTGGCTGTAAGCATAGAAATATTTTGCATGCTCAAAAGACTTTGTGATCATTTTCCCCAAATACCTTACTCAAAGTAGGTGTAAATGACATTTTTATTTCACATGGTAAAACCCTTGTTCCTGAGATTTTGAGAATCTTTACATGTATACATTTGCAATCCCCAAACTTTTCATAAAAATTTTCAAGGATCTGTTCTGACAGGGATCCCAAATTAAATTATAGGAAACAAGCTACATTTGACAGAATTGATCTGAAAATGTGAAGTTGTCAGTTCATGCTCACATAGCCATGCAAACTAAAAAGTAACCTTACTGCAGATTGGCACAAAACTGTTAGTCTTCACAATATTTTATGTTACTTAGGCATTTTGACAAACATATGCGGAATTGCAGTTTTAGAAGCTAGCAAGAAAGAAATTACAATTCTGTTGTACAGTATTATATGCAAGAAGATAATCATGTTGCAGAACATTACATCACATGTTCTGTAAATCAGTTTCAAAGAATATTTTCAAACACTCATAAGATGATATTTCATCTTAGTGTCCATATATAAAGGATGGAGCCCTTGCTTTCAGTTGTACCATGCAGAAAAATTAAAGATCCCTTTTTAGGTTCAGAAGACTGGTTTATAGTTATATACATCAAAAAGCTGACATTTGCCATATTGCGTTTAGTTTATCACGTCATTGCTGTAAATTGGACACAGGCACAGACAAGTCTGTGTTCAAGTATTTTCATGTTTTACTGTAAATTACTGTTTGCACTGTAATTCCAATTTTTGGGCATATGTTTCTTTCCTCTGAAGTTTTGTTTGCAAATGTACAGACTGACTGGTTAAAAGACATACTAGATTTCCTCTTGTGAGCATTCAGAGTAACATTTTTAATATTCATGAATAATGCATAGTTCAACAACTGCCATTCTGTAGTTTGAAGTTAGGCTTCAAATACCTTAATACAGCTGGGATTTTTCCTTTTAGTTGGCAAGCTGGCGCAACAATTTAAATTGAGTAGGAGTGTTATTACAGGTGATACACTAGTCATCTTGTACGAGATCCTGCTAGTTCTATTCATGTTCTTCCACCAGATAACCAAGTTCACAGAAGTCACAAAACATGGGTATTGCTGCATTTAATTTCAGTTAAGTCAGATTTTTATCCCATTATGTTAGTCTGTTCCATTATTTACTTGATTTGAAAGTATTGCCAGAAACCAAATTTATTTTTCTTAAGTCATTTCAAAATGCACACAACTGATTTCTTATCTTTCTGTAATATATCTTAGAGACATGAGAAAGCAAAATCACCCCTGCCCTCCGAAAAACTGCACTCTGTATTTCTCCTATTACACCTTTATCCTTCATGAAGGCTCCACGAATCAAAATTTACTGGATGTTCAGAAGTTCAAATAAGGAAGTTGTTTATAACGAAAGGTGGCCTTCTTTTTTGATTTTGTAGTGGAGAGAAAGAAGTGCCATGCAGACACTGAAACCATGCTAATTCTGGTCATAGTTTAGACAGTATTTATTCTTCCTTAGACCCAACATTTGTTTGTTGCACTTGTGCCTTTGTAGTGTTATACCATGAAAATTAACATGCTGACATTGTTGGGACTGTTTTCAGGAAATTGTAATATATGCAAGACAACTAAGAGCATTAGGGCTGAGGTCAGTACAGACAGCTGTATCCATTGTCATGCCAGATTCAGGAAAGCAACTGTACTAGGTATGCACTTGCTCAACATTTGCCCATGACACAAAAGACAAACCAGGAGATTTCCAAATCTTTACGAAAGCTTTTTGTTGGACTAGTTACCTTCTATACGTTTCAAAGAATTACAAAGATATAAAAATTATTAGCAAAACTATGTAGCATTCACAAATAGTTTTAGTTAAAATAGAGAATTAGACAATACAAAACAATCTCAGAATTAATAAATTAATCATACTAATATATTTCACTTTAAAATAAATGTATGTTTTTGAAACTAAGAACTAAGTAATACCAAACTGAAGTATTTAATCATGAATCTAACAAAATACACATTGGAATATAACTTTAGCCCACATCTGACTGGAAATAAAAATTGAGTTAATTCTCCAAGTAGATTCACCAGTTACAAAGCAGCTTGGAAAGTACGTGAACAGTGATTGTAAATCAAAACATTTAATATATTAAACAGCTGCATTGCTTTAAAAAAATCTAGTAGCATATATTAGCAGAGGAGACTGACTAGGAAATGTATAACAAGCAAGTTTGTAAACAAAAGAGAAGTGATAATGTTGACTGAATTAGCTTGTCAATTATACTAAAGTAGCTCTGCTAAAACAATAGATTTTTACCCATTTACACATTTAGTTCAGCGAAGAGCATACCTTGACCTCAGTTCTAAAGGAGGAATACAGATGAAGAAAAATAATGAGTTTTCCCACTTACGGAAGTAAGATAAATGGCCAGTTGTGTCTGATACTGAGTGTTACCTGTAGTTCTCTGTCAGCACTGTTAGAGAGCTGTTAAGCACTGTTTCCTTTTCTTTTATGTGCAGATGATGACATGTTTTCCAGTGTGTTTTGTGAAAACTCTGGGAAGCTTATCGATGTACATTTGTTTGCCCTGGCTGCTAAGTATTATTCTTTGCCCAGCCTTGGAGTGTGTACCCCATTAGAAGATGTACTTGAAGCACTGAAAGGAAACAGCCAAGAAGCAACAGGTATATTTACAGTTGTATATAAACGTTTATTTATTCACTGTTGGACCTGTGGAGTTTTGTTTGTTGTTTGGATTCTTTTTTCCTACATGCTTCCATTTTCATTTGTTCCTGGACAGTTTCTTCATTGCCTTTATTTAGAAAATGGATTCTCTTGCTAAAATTTGAGCATTCAGTATCTATAGACCCATCCTGGCATTCAGTTTTAAAGGGAATGGAACAGAAAACTGAGGATATCCCTATGTGAGATACCTTGTTAATTCCCTTTGTTTGTCTTCTCCCTGAGCAGCAAGAATCATAGTGGCTACTCTTGCTTTTTTTAAAATATGACAAATGCTTAATGTCTTAAAAGAAAAAAGATTTTCTTAATTTTATATATTTTGGGCTAATACCCCTTGAAAAAACTAGAGTAACTGCATTTTCTGTAGTTAAACAAATTGAATGAGAACACTCTCAAGCTGGCATCAAAGTTGGACGCTAGGAGTCTTACTCCTGATTATGTTTTTTGCATCAGATGATAAACTGACATTTATCCTTACTTGGACTGCTAATGTTCTTGCAAATGTGCTATTCATGGAGTCCTCAGTCTCTAGATTTGTCACTGTCTTTGAGATTTCTCATTAGTTGTTAAGAGACAGACTGAGCAGCTCTCTGCCTTTGCCTTCTAGTGTTTTATCTCTATAATATGTTAAAACTTGTGACATTTCTTATCGTACAGGATAGCACCATTATGTAAATGTTGTGCATCTCTCTCATTTTCTACAGTGATCTCTTTCCAGTTTTGCCATTTTCTGCGGTTGGCTCCGTGGTTTTTGTAGGAGTACTAGAATGCCATTGCTAAGGTAGTCTTAATGATTTGTTGTGCATTTGTCTTACTTCCCAGCTTCTTTCCTTGTGCTTAGTTCATCTCAAGCCTGTTTTTCTTATTTGACAACTGTATCCTGTTTGTTTTTTTTTTGCACTTGCTTTTTACTTGCTCTCATTTTTATTAGACTCTCATTCTAAGTGTTCCTCTTAATTTTCTCTAATTCTCTAGTTCTACCTTATTGTACTTGCACTTGAATTCATACCTGGATTAACTTTCTAAGACAGAACTTCAAGGATTTTCTCATCTTCTTGTCATGCAGAATGATAAGGCATAAGGAGTAAGACAATTGCTGAATATTTTGTTGTCTCTTGCAGGACTGGTGCTTGGTTGAGTAACTGGGGCCTGGGTTTGTGCTTTTGCAGTACCTCTAAATTGTACTTCATAGGAAAAATAAAGCATGTTCCAAATGTATACAATAGAATTATAATTCAAAACCTTTGTGCTGAACTGGCAGTAAATATCAGTTAAATTAACTTAATTGAAGTTCCTGGTACTCATTTGGCAGAAACAAAATGCCAAGTTATGTATTCATAATGCGCAAGTTGCCAAATGAAAGTTGGGATCTTTTAACTTTCAGCTATTTTAGATATTTTGGACTTAATTCTGTATTTCAGAAGATATGTTTTTTTCCTGACATACTCAAGCTTGCAAGTCAAGAGAAATGTAAGTCTGAGAAAATTGGCAACTTTACAATGGACTTGCTTATATTCAGGATAATTCCATTTGTGTTTCAGATGTTTTTAATATGGTTTCTTCTTTTAAGACAAACAGGCTTTTGAGCCTATTCCCACAGTTTGCATACTTGCATAGTTCTCTAATTTCTTAGTATAGACATACTGCCATCCTTTCTTAGAATAATTGGTAAGCACGAACATTTTAAGCATGCTGTGCACACAAAGGGCATTCCCCATTGCTTCCTAATGAAGGTCACTGTGGTCCTGACTGCACCATTAGGTTACTTGCACTGAGCACACCAGCTCCAGAAGAGCCCAGCCCAAGGGGAGGAAGCCAGCAGGGAGAGCATGTTTTGTTACAGGGTTCATATCTGATATAAAATGTGAGGGTTGGATTAAGAGTACTCTCTCTGCCTTTGCAGTGTGTTTTTGGCCAAGGCGGTAGTCATGCCATGCAGTGACTGTTAGCAAATCTGTCTTTAAATCCCTCATGCTGGAATATCAGTCTGCCTCAATGGGGATTTTTTGAGTATATGGTTATCCCAATTCTTCTGGTGCATGGAATTAAATCACAGCAGTACAGCTTCTGTATAGGTGGTGGTATATGGTATGGACTATGAATGTCTTTTTTTATCTGGTGTATCTGAATTTCCACAGGCAGGTGGGGTATAAAACTCCGGCACTTTACCATAGGAAATCTTAAAAAGGTTTGTGTTAGCCCTGTGTAAAAAACAGTATGTCCTCAACTTGTTCAGCTTCACTACTAAAGATGTAGCTGTAAATGACACAGTAGTGTTAAAGCAGTGTTTCAAATGAAAAACAGGTATTGGGGCTAGGGGTTCACATGGAAATGAGTGACACTTCAGTACCAACTAGTAACATTAAGCTTTCTGTTACTCTGTCAAATCCAAGGTACCTCTGTAAAGTATTTGAACCCCACTTCATTTTTTATGTCACAAAAGGAGATGGTTCTCTAAATTTCTAATGTTTTTTGAAATTAGCATTTGTTCTGCCTACATCAGTTGTACACATAACAAAGAAATCCACATGTACAATAATCTTTTCAGGAAAGTAATTTTATGAAGCAGAAAGAATTCACACGATTTGTGTAAAATTAGTATACTTTTTTTAATTCAAATTTTCAGTTGTCCAGGCAATATAAACCAGTCACCAGATACATGTTTTTGTATTAGTTTGTAATATGTCTGCTTGTTTTTCAGAATAATGTAAAAATCTATCAGAATTTTGCAGAAAAAGCAGCAACAATAAAATCTATTGAAAAATCCATGATTTTCTGCAAACTGTATAATTTTCCCTGATCTGATATATAAGCAATGTGTTCATCCTGCAGAAAGCAGGAAAAGAAGTCAAAAAATGTTTAAGAAACTTTAGTAGCTAAGGTGATAATCTATATATGTGGATATCAACAAATTATGCTTTTTCCATCTGGAACCTTAGCTTATGTAAGTTGGATCATGTTTTCTGGATTTCTACCATGTTTGAAATACTTAATTTGGATTAAGTGCTTTCTGAAACAGTACTTCACCTAGCATTACTCCATTCAGTCTTTTGAGTTCATAATACAGAAAAGAGTAAAGGTGCAATATGTGGTCATCATTCAAAGTGACAGTGCTGCTTTGGAGACCAGTCAAACAACTTTTATTTCTGTCAAGAAGTTAAATGTCCATTTCTTCCTGTTCCAGTTCTGCTTCTTCTTCTGATGAGCCTATCCAGACACAAAAATGTTCAAAAATTAAACAGAAAGAGACTTTTTTTATTTTTTTAAGTTTTTTTTTTCCTGTCTGTTTTTCTTTAATTTGATATGCTTACAATTAAGAGCTTTTTAGGACACTGTGTAGATCCTCACAATTTTAAAGTTCAGGAGGATCTTCAGTGAAATGACAAACACTTGTTTCTGCTATTTGTTTTGTTTAAATCTTTTAATCTATTTTTTCTTTTGTCAGTTCAGAGAGTCTATATTAGATTTTAAGTACTGTCATAACAGTTTATTGTAAAAACCCCAGATGTTTAAGAAATAGAAAGGTCCTATGGGGCTTGGGAAAAATAGAAAAAACACTAGGTTTCTTATGAGCTAACTTCAATTCCCCACTGTCTTTTAAAGAAATAACACACTTGGCTCCGTTCCCAGCATGATCTGATCGAGGAATGAACGTAGTTCTGGACAGATGAACACATAGTGTGCAAAAAGCAGAGAATGGGAAAGTATGTTAATCTGCCTAGTTGTGTCGAAAAGTCCTCTTTTCTGAGATCATGCTCATCAGTAATGATCCAGTTTATTCTACCATCACTCAGAAAAAGTTCCATCAATTTAATTACATCCAAGTGTGCTGTACCATTGGTCCCCTAAGAGAAATGTGTGGGTTTCTCCCAAGGGAGTGACTTCTGAGCTCCTCCTTTGCTCATTAGAGAGTAGCAGGTGGGTTCTTGGTGCTGTCCACAAGCAGTAAACGTGTGATAGATACTGACTTCATTAACATATTCTTCAGCAACACTGAAATGAGTGATTTTCTACCATAAAGGCATAACAGCTCTATAACCCATCCATAGGGTAAATAAAGAACAGGAAAGTTAATCTTCCTTTGAATTTTTCCAGCATCGCTCATAACTTCTATTAGCAATATCTCCCACTTGATACTGTGAGCAAATCTGCAGCATGAACAAGATGTATTTTGTGATTAATTGTCCCTGCCCTTATATTCCCTTTATGTAAAAGTCAATGTAATAAGTGAAACAAAAATAAATGTTTTTTAATGAACAGGGAGAAATAATACAGTTTTATAGTAGTAGCTATTGTCTAATACCTGGTCGGGCATTAGATATGCTACATCTTAAAAACCGTGAGTTTTATAGTGTGTTGAATTTTACTATTCATCCATAATTCAGTAGTGTAATCATGTAATGATTTAGTGTGTTTTTAATTAAAAATTACTGTCCTGAAAATATAAATGGTATAGCACACATTGGCTGGGTTTTTTTCCTGATTGATCACAAGTCTCTATTATTATGGGTTGTGTTAATGTGTATTTATTTTCTTAATCTGATACAGGCATCAAACCAGATGAGTTTATGAATAATAAGAAATCACATGAAGTGCAGGTGATGTCAGAGCTGATAGACATCATAGCAAATTATTGTGGTATAAAGCAGGTAAGAAAGCATTTCTTATTGTATATTACCATGTACCTTCTGAGTTATTCTCCTTATTATGTGCAAACGCATTGTTTTGATATTCTGTCTCTGCTGTTCTTTTTCCTGTACGTAATTGTAGCTAAAGAAGAGCCGTTAGGGCCAAACTGAAGGACAATTTTGTTTACAAATGTGTTTTTCTGAAGAAGCTGCCTTTCAGTGGCTCTTAATCACTCATGAATAATTTTATGAAATTATAATCATCCTCTCTATGTTGAGCAGCTTAAAACTGTACTGCTTTTTGCTATGGATGAGTAGTGCCTTGTTTATCAGTATTATATTGCTGGCAGTTTTCACCTGCATCAGTAGGAGATCTGCCTTCTCTGCCACATAGAGACTAAAGCGAAGTATCTTGAGAATGTTGAAAGCTTATCTTATTCTGGCACAAGAGTTAAATTGTTTCCTATTGCTTAATACTGTTCACCTTTATTTAACATGGATTGAGATCTATCAATTAGGAATTTAGTTATGACCTTTTTAGTTGGAAGAGGACCAAGTTAAGCAGAGATTTGTGTAACCAAGTGTGTATGAAATATATTTGGTAGAACACATATGACATCTGGACACCCAACACCATTATTACTGTATGAGCTGGCCATTTAATACATCAGATGGCAAATTGGTCCATGGAAGGTGAAGAATTGCAGGATTTCTTTCTCACTGCTGATTGTAACAACTTTTATTTATATATATATATATATATATACATGTAATTATGATTGCACAGTACACTAGATCACTGTTTCGTTAAAACCTTGTAGAGTTTTACTTACGGATCTGTTGACAAAACACAAGTACCCCAACAATACTTGACTTTTTTGAGTAGTGTATTTTGCATTCTATTAGACAAAGGCATGCCAATACCATTTCCTCAGTTTACATATATACCGTTTTTCTGTAAGTTTTTGCAATGTTGAACTTTCTGTTAGATTCCATACCTTACATCTGTCTTGTGGTAAGGCTAAATTTTTCACTGTTGGGGTAAGCTGAGTTCATTTATTCATTTTAATCTCTATAATGCCAGTAACTGGCCAATGTAGCTTCATCCTTGCTTTAAATTGGAAATAACTAGTGGCTCTGGATGTTGCATTTGATTCCTTTCTACATCTGAGCTGCGCTCACTTTCTATGCAAGAGGCTGTAAGTATATATGGAAACTAATTTCCTCCAGACTAATATTCATTCCCACAAAGAATTGTGGAGAACAAACTGCATTAGTTTAACACCCAAGATTAATAAGGTATCTGCCCCGATTTCATGCTGAACTTATTTTCCTTGAGCTTTTTTTTTTCATAAATAAATATGTCTGAGTATAATTTAAAATTAATGTACCTGCAGTGTCTCAAGTTGCTGTTGTTACCACCATAGGGAAGGCCCAAAAATTTGGATTCGGCTCTGAATTGCTGAAGCTGAACTTTGGTTAGGAGGTTATTTGGCTCAGCCTGAGTTTAATTTAGATAAGTAAATGATGCAGTGCTCTTGATAGGTTTGGGTCAGGCCTGTGGCATCCTTGGAAATAAGGATCAAAATTCTCAATCCTGACTGTCTGTTTTGTGAGGAATGATTGGCGAAGGCAAAGTTCTAGGCAGTCTTCTTACAACTGGGATTACCAAGTAAATAGAGCTGCGATTAAGGCCAAATATTACTGGATGAGACAATCGATCTGCGAGCATCTGTGATTGCTTACAGTGCTGGAAGGAGATCTCTCCAGCAGCTCTTTAAGAGCAGCCACAGTGGCAAGTGTGGGTGCCCTCCACAGCACTAAAGTGGATGTGCTCTGTAAAGAACAAAAATAGAGTAGCAGCAGATTTTTGAAAGTCTTTTAGTCTATCATAAGCATGTTTTTTGCCTTGCTTACCTTTTGTTTCAGACAAGTATTAGTTGTTCAAGTCCGGAAGATTTTCACATATTTGAAAAGTTGTAGGAGAGTATAGTTTGCTTATAATGCAGTACTAAATGTTCTCTGCATTTGCTGGAAGGCAATGTTTGATATAGCATTTTTGTTCAGATTTAAATAGTTCCTGTGAGATTCAGGAATGAAAGGAAAGAAAAACCCTGTTCGGAAAGTAAGGCCATCTTAATAACTTAACCAAAGTTTCAGTGTAACAGTTACTAATAAAATCTCAAACCAATCATTATTAAGTATAATATCAATATGCTGCAATTTCATGCAGTCATTATGCACTTTTATCAGATGGCTTGGAGTATCTATTTACATAAGATTATTTTCTGTTTACTTTTTTAAAGAATTGTAACATTTAATGAAAAATATTATTTCAGTATATCACTGAATATGAAATACCTACTGCTCTATATTAACTTTTTTCCATTTTAGTCATACACTGTAACAACATTTATTTGCACAAAGTTACAAATCCCTAATACATGAAAAGAGCTTTCCTGTTACTTTGAGGGGAAAAAAAAAGCAAAGCCTCCTTCTCAGTCTTTAAAAAGCAACTCCTTTTGTTTTGGTTTCCTTTCAACTTAAAAAAAATACAGCAATTATAGAATTTTAGGAGAGTTTTTTCTTATTGATTTTTCTCTATCCTTCTCACAAAACAAAATATATGTGGCATTTAATTAAAAAATCTAGAGCCGTAAAAACACGTTTTACAACAGCACGTGTCCTCAGGGTGTTTCTTTCAGATATTACAGATCACTGACAGCTTGAAAAATGTCCTCCATTTCACCTCCATACCCATGATGTAGAACGGGTGGTAGAGGATATTGCTCTCTGTTGGTATTTTATAGTGCAGTATAACAAATAGTAAAAAAAGAAAAAAGCAAAGATTTTATTACTGCTGTAATCACTTCTAAGTTAATGATTTGAATTAAAATGTTAAAACAAAATAACTGAAGGCTTTTTTTTTTTCTCAGTTGTTTACTGCCCCTTGGAAGCACTGTTCCTATCGTACAAGTGGAACTTTATTTTTAAAAGAAGTTCTTGATTAAACTCTGAAAAGAAGCCAATGTTGATTCTTCTTTGCTTAGGTGCACATTTGTTTTCTTTAATGTATTTGTGAAAGTTTTCCTTGGAAATTGCAGCCTGTGCAGCAAGACTTGCAGTGTGTAGTGTAAGGATGATATAATTCTGCATTCAACATCCATTACATTTGTGATTTGGTGCTGGGAAATGTTGGAACGCTTGTGGAGACAAAGTTCTTGATTGCACTGTGCCAGAAACTGCATTTAAACATAGTACCCAACTCACTGTGGACAAGACCTTTGGAGTTTATTATATCATGGAAATTTAATTTTAAAAGTTCATGCTTGACAGATACGCTATGGATTGCTGATTACCTTTCCCTGTGTAATCAAGGGAAGGTAAAGCAGGGAATAATGTAATGCAGTCTATTTGTTTAGTACAAGATCATTGCCTACTTATTTTTAGTCATTTTTTCCTTTCGTTTAAAAACTGTTCTCCCAGTATAATTTAACAATGGATTACTGTTTGCTTTTGTACTTGGAAACAACTAACTTTCCCCAAACTGCAGCTTGTCTCTACAGCCACTAGAGGTCTCACTTGGGAGCGAGGAATTGTTCACTAGCTGTCTTGTGTCCAAAAGCTGCTTTTCACAGAAATAATTAAATTCTTGAAGAAGTGGAGGTGTGCATATTCTGCATAATTGTAATATTTGTTGCATAAAAAAGTGGATAAAATTATTATTTGAACACTTTTTTTTTTCCTTTTAAATGACAGAATCATAGAATAGATAAGGTTGGAAGGGACCACAGTGGTTCATCTGGTCCAACCTCCCTGCTGAAGCAGGGTCATCCTAGTCCACATGACACAGGATTGTGTCCAGACAGCTCTTGAATATCTCCAGGGAGGGAGACTCACAACCCCTCTGGGCAATCTGTTCCAGTGCATGGTCACCTGCACATTGAAGTTCTTCCTCATACTCAAGTAGAGCTTCCTGTGCAGCAGTTTCTTCCCATTGCCTCTTGTTCTATTGCCTGGCACCGCTGAGCAGAGCCTGGCTCTGTCCTCTTGACACCCTCCCTTCAGATACTTACAGACTGATGAGGTCCCCACTCAGTCATCTCGTCTTGAGGCTGAACAGTCTCAGCTTCCTCCTTTTCTTGTAAGAGAGATGCTCTAGTCGCTTAAGTGTCTTTGTAGCCCTTCTCTGGTCCTGCTCCAGGAGCTCCATGTGTCTCTTGTACTGAGGAGCCAAGAACTGGACACAGCACTCCAGATGCAGCCTCACCAGGCCTGAACCAGAGAATATTGGTGATAAATGTAACCTAATGTAATTTTCAAAAGTATGCGTAGATTATATAAATTATATTTCACTAAATCCACTCCTGTACAGATTTATTTCAAGAAATCTGATGGACAAAACATACCCAGCTTACAAATAGGCATGATAACTGCAGATAAGAAAGCCATGTGCCGCCTGGGTAAAAAAATATTATCTAATAGCATGTATTCTCCACTATTCTCAGATTTTTCTTTCTGATCCCTTGACTGTCCAAGTCTTTTTTATTAGAGTAAGGAATAAATCTTTCTTTCTCATTCAGTGAGAATATTGCTGTATTGAGTATTCTTACCTGGTAAAAAAACTATGCAATTGAGTTTAAGATGGATCAATGTAGCATATACTGCAATTTGGACATAGAAATACCTGTATAAGCTTTTTTATGAATTGTTGACATACTAAGAATAAGACAGAAATGTTCTAGAGTCAAACACTTTCATCACTTTTCTAGTACATCTACAGAGAAGTCATTATATCTAGTTGGTATAATTGTAGCTAGATACCTGGACAGAAGGGAACATTATAATTTTCTACCTTAGAGAAATGTCACTCTGCCCATTCTCATAAAATACTGTGTTACGTATTTATTGCAAATTAAAATGTGTATTATGTAAAGCTGTGATGATGTACTGAAAGGTCTCAGGTTAGCGTCATTTCTGGTAATCCCTCACTCTGTGTGGGATTTTCGTTTCTCTGTTAGATCAGTCACTGAACTAGCACATGGTACCAGCTATGAGACAAACTAAACTGTCGGTTATCACTCCTTACTCCAGAACAGGCAGTAGAAAGTAAATGTGACACACAAGCCTCTTTGTTTTATTACAAAAGCATCCTCACATTAAACAAAGCTGTATGGATTGTTTTCACAAAGTAGGAAAGCAGTATAAATAAGTATTCTGACAAAAAGGGATGTCAATATCACCTGTCTTTTGGTCACATCTGAAGTGATTCAGTTAGGCACTGAATCTGAAGATGCTTTTGTCCTGTATACCTAGTGGTAACAGGCTTCTCAGTATGGGAATTAGGTGCCTAAAGCTGAATACTGTGAGCAGTTTATTTGCTATCTCTATATCCTGACCCAGCTTAGCAAAGGCAGGAGGAGTTCCTGGTGATTTGTGGTTATTTTCTTTTGTGTCAAAAAATATACTGAAAGTCTTTCCCAGAAGAGTCAGGACGTGCATTGCATAAGCATTGCAGTGTTTTTTCTGGAGCAAATCAATTAAGACTTAATTCTGTGTTTTAAAGTCAGAAGGTGGACCAACAAAGCAAAAGAACTAAGTGTGTTGGGACGGATGATGCCGATAATGTAGCTATTCAATCCATGCTTAATTTTTTTTGAAATTATTTTGCATATGAAGTGTGCTTTGTTGCTCATTAATATAGCAGATTTCTTTTCTTATTTTTTTTCCCCTCAATTATCTAGGTCATTGATATAGGTTCTGGAAAAGGCTACCTGAGTTCATTTTTGTCCATGCAATATAACTTAAAAGTTTATGGAATTGATTCCTCAAACTCCAACACAAGTGGTGCTCATGAAAGGAACAGAAAATTGAAGAAACACTGGAAAGCGTATCAGAGTCGAGGAAGAACAAACCTCAAAAGCCAGAGTTCAGAAAAGGCAAATGACAGGCCAGTGGAAAGTGACATTAAATGTAAAACAATCAGTGAAGAGCTCTTAAATAATACCAACAGTCTTCAAAGTCAGGACCAAGTGATTATACAAGATTTAGTTCCTTCTTGTGGGTTCACGGAAATGACTACATCCGAAACCAGAACAGAAACTGAAGCTGATTTGGTGGCTCAGACACAATCTCATGAGAGCAAACTTTCTGAAGAGGTTCTTGCTATTCTAAATGTTCTTCCTGCTGATGCTGTAGAAGTTTTTTCTTCATCTCATTGTAACTCGAGGGAACTCTGTGAAGAGGAGAAAGTGCAAAGAAAAATGACCTCTCTCAAGACTAAAGCAAGAAAGTCGAGTGAATCGAACCTCTACTTTCCATTGACCTCTTGCATCACTGCAGAAACAGAACTCAGTGACATCATAACAGATCTGGAGGTTATTTGACTATAAATATTTACTGTATTTAGATTGTCCATTATCTTTATATTGCCATTTTCATATGTACCTAATGTTTGCTGAGTGTACATAGAGTGCTGTCTGTGGCGTAAATGAATATTCTGGCCCAATAATGGTATTCAGCCAGGTAACAGAAGTACATCTAGGAGATACAGATTATTTTTCTATTATAGTATATGTGTTGGGACTATATTGAAGCAGCTTTTAGAATTTATGAGGTAAATAGTAATTAGCTGCCAAAGTTAACAGCATGATAGTAGCACATTCAGTTATTGTACAGCTGTCATTATAGATAAAATCTAATTATTATGGAAGGAGTTATATTTATCAAGTAGATGCATGTATTAAGCACTGGAGTTTCAATTTTCCTGAGAGTTCTCATTTTTTTAAGTTACACATTTTTGTCATTTCGATCAAACCAGGAAGACATAGGGGAATTTATTGCGTATAGTACTCAAGATGAAGAGTTTGTAAATAGTATTTTTATTTAGACTTTTCAGAGTAATTTAAGTTAATTTAGTAATTTACTAGGTGGCAGGGTTTGTGTCTACACAAACAAGCCCAGTATCACATCAGCTCAGCTGCCCAAAGACAGTGATGCTAGTCTGGAAGCTGTGTGGTTGTATGTTTAGTTCCTATGCCTGAAGTAATGTACATTGATTGAGTTAGATGCATTCTGTCTTTTATGGAATGATAAAGACATGCTTATGTGCAATAGTAACCAAACTATTATATTCCAGGGTGTAATTCATCTTTGTATCAAGTCCATAGGTTTGCACTGACGATCCTGTAACCTGAGCAAATAAATGCTACTAGGTATCTGAGAATGTGTGGAGCAAGCTAATGTCTGTCTGCAAAAGACACCCTGAGCAGCAGGGTTTCTTGATGAAGCATATGTCTTTATATTTGCACAGCTGGATTTTGTATCCTCTTAGCATGTAATTTGTATGATGTAAAAGGTAGAAGAAAGCCTGTATCTCTGTCTTTATATATATTAAAAAAAAAATACTGTCAGAAAAAGTGAAAGAGTAAAGGGGAGGTTTCACTGCTTTGCACATGCGTGTGCTAGATAATACAGATGGGTAAAATCAGATGAGAAAATCAGCTAAAATTAGAATGATTATTGAAAGGTATCCCAAATGAGTGACTCTGCACTAATTCCATATTGATAACGTGGAGCAGAGAAGGTTCTGGGATGACCTTATAGCACCTTCCACTACCTAAAGGGGGCCTACAAGTAGGCTGGAGAGGGAATTTTTAGAAGGGCATGAAGTGATAGGACAAGGGGGAATGACCTTAAGATGAGGGGGGATAGATTTACATTAGATATTAGAAAGAAATTCTTTACTGTGAGCATGGTGAGCCACTGGAACAGGTTGCTTAAAGAAGCTGTGGATGCCCTGGAAATGTTCAAGGCCAGGTTGGATGGGGCTTTGAGCAACCTGGTCCACTGGAATGTGTCCCTCCTCGTGGCAGGGGGGTTGAAACTAGATGATCTTTAAGGTCTCTTCCTACCCAAACCATTCCATGATTCTGTGATTAATAAATATGGCTGAAATTCAAAGCAACCTCATGTTTACGATTCAGGTTCTAATAATGCCAGAAGGGAAATATTGTTATGAATGGTGAGAAGAGGGAAAATTTTGATGGAGAAATTGTGGAAAAAGGAAAGCAGGAAACAAAATGGACAGAGGAAACAGAGCATGTTAACCTGAAGTTCTTCCTTTGTGCTATGGAACAAAATGCCTATTTGTTGTTGAATAGGAGCAGGCATACTGTGAAACTGCGTCAGCACTACAGTTTTGGAAATAACCAAGCCTGCTCTTGACCTTCCATCTGTATTTAGGAAGTGGTTTTGATTTCAGCAACTTAAAGGTGCTGAAATTCCGTAGATAGGTCCAGCTAGATTTACAGCAGTAAGTCTTAAGTAAGAAAATGAAAGAGCAGTGGTATTAGTAACAAGAACAGGAAAGCTAGGAAGGACAAGAGAAAATGGCCTGTGTCCAGTCAACATGGAGATATTCCCTTCCATTCATAGTCTTGAACTGCTGCTACATGGCTGGTTTTTGCTGTGTTTTCCTAGCAGTGAAGACCTTTTATGAGCATTGAAAAATTCTGGGACAGAACATCAGGAGTCTTTGTGGAGTTGTGTATTTCTGTCCTACAGCTCACTAACAATTTGCAGCATATTTGAGTTTTGGAATTTGTTGTTATTCACGTTCTTTCAGTTGATGATGGAGATGCTTTATTATTGCCTTTTTTTTTTCTTTTTAGGACTGTATGATGGTGGGTCTTCATACATGTGGAGATCTGGCTGCAAATACACTACGAATTTTTACTGCCAAGCCTGAAATCAAAGCTGTTTGCAGTGTGGGCTGCTGCTACCATCTGTTGTCAGAACAGTTTGAAAACCAAGATGGTAATTCTTCTGCGCTTAACTTGTGGATGAGTTTGCATATTGAGAGTATTATACCTTTTAATTAATAACCTCCTTGTGTTGGTTGCTTTCTAGTGGCTTATTTAGAACTGGTTTTAATAACATTGTGTGGGTCATTCACTCCCGGATGCCCTGTAGCTTTTCTGTTATGCCAATATTCCTTAGTGAGATTAGGGACATTAGTGCATAATTAATGTGGTTCTGAATACAGCTGGTTTTATTCTGTTGCTTCACTTATAAATTTGGAGACTTTTTTAGTCCAATATGTTTCCATCCTTCCAAAATATTTTGTACCAGACTTTGTCCTTGGCTGTCTGCATGCAATATCCTATTATGTTAACTTGAACATAGACAACTATGAGCAGAATTAAGTTCTTGTAATGTAAGGTAGTACTCAAAAAAACACTCATCTCATTCCTATGATCTGGGTTATTGCCAATTTACACCATCATGGAACAATACACACATAACAGTGTTTCTTGGGGGGACAACCTGAAAATTATTTTAGGATTCACACCATAAGAAATTTTCCTTCAAATGTGGATGTTTTTAATTTTTGATAGAAAATTGGTATTTTTACTTGAAATTCCTTTACTTGAAATTCTGAATAATGCAGTCAAAATCCCTAAGTCCTAGAAATGCAATTAGTAAAAAAGAATTCAATTCCTTTTACATCAGGATTTTAAGAAATAAAGAACTTTACAGGTACTTGTCATTAAGTCTGAGAGTCTGAAACATTTGGTTGCTTCATATTATGACTGCAAAGAGGATACGGCTTCCTGTTCTAGCTGTAGGATTACTTTTTCCAGACAGTCCCATAAGGCTGAACTAAATTATTGTTAATCAAACGCTACCAGAGAATCAGGTCTGATAACCTGTTCTAAGTTCAAACAAACTGATATACATACATGGTAATAAGAGATACTGCTGTTTCATAGCACTATGGAAGTGAAGCCAAATTGTACATTGGAATTTTTGGTTGTTTGAGTTTTCTCAGCTTGAAGGATAAAAATTTGGACAGAATAAAGGAAAATTATACTATTCTTTTCTTGGGAAAGAACACATTGTTCCAGTGGTGCTGAAAAAATAGATTTCTTTTTTTTTTTTTTTGTACTGTTACTATGAGGGTGCATATTCTGAAATCTATAATGCTGTTGTATTCCCTTACTAAGTCGTGTACTGTATGGCTTGTTCATAAAAGTGCAGAGGAGAGCTGAGAGCACAAGGACTGACAATATCTAAGATTTCCTCCAAGGGAGAAGAAGAGAGTTTGGACTGTATCTTGTATCTGCTCTTCTTGTGCGTGGATTTCAAACTGACAGAGTGTTCTAGATGTTGCTAGAGGACTCTGTAACTAATCAGACAGTATAGATCTAACAATTCACTTGTACAAGTAGTAAACCAATTTCTCTTGCAGCTGTCTGACACAAGAGAATTTTGGTACCTCTTCCAAAATGGAACAAATCCTAGCATTTAGCTAGGAAATGGCTTCTGGAGGTCATCTGGGCCAGATCACAGTGCAAGGCAGGGCCAGCTTAGATCAGGGCCATTCATGTTTTGAATATCTCCAAGGGCAGTAATTCAGCAGCCCATTTCAGCGTTTGCCCTCACCATGAGGTTCTTTTCCTTATATCTATTCAGAATTTGCAGCTCTTGTGCGTTGTCTGTTGTCTTTTTCATTTTTCACCACCAAGAAAAATCCAACTTAATCTTTTCTGTTTCCTTTCCTTTAACTAGTCAAAACCAGCAGTTAGATCCCTCTTTGACCTTTTCTGCAGCCCTCTAGTTCTCTTGCTCCAAATAAATTCATTTCAGTAAGTCAGTGTGGTGGGCTGAAAGCCCAAAGAAGCACTCTAGATAGTCTCACTCTCACAAGTGCTAAAAAAGGGAAATAATCACATCCCCTTAACCTGCTGGCTTCACTATCAAGCTTCAGAGTACCATCAGTTTTGCTACTTACCTTAGAGTCCACCTGTCTGAGTCATATCTTTCCATTTTGTCCCTTTTGACACTAAGGACACCTTGCTCAAAGAATTGCTAAAATCAAGGTAAACTATGACTGTGTCAATCACTAGTTTATTGAACCAGTAACTGCATCCCAGAAAGCAGTAGTTTGTCAGTCCCTTGTAAATTCCTACCAGCTATTCTCAATCTCCTTGTTCTTCATGGGCCTGGGCATTGTTTCCAGGAAGATTTGCTCTATAAGCTTACTGAGACTTGCTGAGCATATTCAAGTCAGACTGAAGGTGGGTGTGGTGTTTGTCTTGTTCCTCTAATCAGAAACTTCCCTTGATAGATATGACTTGTCAAATATGATTGAATGTGGTCTCATCCTGAAATGCATCCCATCTGGTTGCATGCAGTTGTTCTTGTGTGATCCTTTGGCCAACATAATCTCTGCTCTAGGTAGTCCTTCACTTTCCCAGGCTCTGACACTAAGCTCAGGGAAGCTACTGGATGATCTGGGCATCAATCAGATATTCTAGAGACCTGTAGAAGTCTTACATGGAGAGACTAGTTTGAGTATTAGGATGCAGTGACATATAGAAGATCTTCCTAAGAAGCAAAGAGGATTGGGCAGAATTTGCTGCGACACAGGAATTCACTTCTTTGTTTGAAATCAGTCTAGTACGCAAGGACTTCCCTGCAAGGACGCAAGTGGCAAGTTCTGTTATAAAACATTCTGTAGTTACTTTGTCTTGACTTAGTGGCTTCAAAGTTTTTAAAAATATCATTGCTCTAATTTATATTTTTATTATTTTTGCCCTCTTTGAAAGCTTTTTCATTTTCTTGAGATACACACCCTTAAAGTCAAGGTTGTGGCAAGTCCACCTCAAAGCTCTTTCCCCCAAAATCGCACATGTTCCATCTTTGCTGCTTCTTTAATGTGAACTCAGATCATTGTTCTCTTCAACCTGTAATGGAAGAAGGTAAGCCAGCTCGCAAAAGAGCTACTGTGGGCTGTTGGTTGCCATAACCTGAGATGGCTGGGCAGTGTGTAGATTGGCAGTTAAGATTTAATAGCAAGATCAGTCTTGTTTGAGGCCAGTGAAAAGTTGCTTTTTCACTTCATATTAACTGGAATTAACTGATATTCATCAGAAGAAAATTCACCTCTCTTGATGTTTAACATAATGTTTGTAAGTCTGAGGTGGTGAGTTAACAAAATATAAACAAAATGTTACTGTGGTATTCTTGGTGGGCTACTGGAGCATCTTGGTTATCATAAGTTTGGGTGAGTTTTTTTTTTGTCCCTGAGCTGACTACAGGGAATAATGGGTTACATTTTTCATATATTCTAAAAATAGTAAAGATATTGCAAGATTGCCTGATTCAGTTTCCTGTTGGACTTGTTGTGAGTTCTTTGGGAGCATTTCTGATGAAAGTAGTGCCAGCAGTCACAGTCTTGGATAATGCAATCAGTATATGGTGTCCTTCTATGTCTATAAGTAAGCTAAGTTAATCTGGAAATTTTTGTAATGGAACCATGTTTCCAATTACGCTGGAAATCATTTTGAACTCTTAATACCATGAAAGCCTTTGCTTTGATTTATTAGTAGTTTCGGCAACCAAGAGATGCTGTGTAATGTCCAATTTCAAATCAATTGTAAAAAGTCAAAGCCAATGGCTTTTAACACCTGTCTTTAAATCTCACCGCTGTTATAAGCAGTGTCAAATTCTAAGTTTCAGTTAATAAGGAATATTATGACAGCTCTTGGAAAATTCTAAGTGGTTTTACTTCAGCTCTCTCTGAAGAGAATTGTCTGTTTATATAGAGATTCTTCTATGGATAAAATACATGTAGCCATTAGTATAATTGATTCCTTTGGGGTTTTTCTTCCCAGTTACTGCATTGGATAGTCAATTGCATCAGAGTAGTAAGAATTTTACTGTTTATTAGAGACTTTTTACATAAACCTATTTACATAGTGAGCCATTATGGCAGCTTTTCTGTAAAAAATCAGTTTGCTAATGATTTTTAATGTTAAAACAGTAAACATCAGGAGAATAACCACAGGGTATGATTGTAACAATTGATGGGATAAACAAGAATCTGAATAGTTACTATTTGTAAATATCTGACAATTTGAAATAAGGCATAGATGTAGTTATATGGGTACTTTCAGTGATAGCTGTCTGATGGAAGCTCTTTTTGAGGTTGGCTTGAGTACTGAAAATCATGAACTCCAGCTTTTGTAAGGATTTCCGAAGTCAGGTCACTGCTGGGCAGAGGAGTCCTAGACCCCTTTGAAAGCTGTGGAGAGTACCTGCTCAATAATGCACTCTGGAAGAAGTCAGCAAAGCTTTTGCAGGATAAACTTCGAGCATTAAAAGCTAGTGAATGTAATTAAGGGAACTAGAAGGGTTGCAAAGGGTATTCAAAATTGACATACAGAATTTTATCAGATTTGTGAAACTTGAAAAGGCCTTGAGTAAGGTGGATTCAGAGGACAAAAGCTTTGAAACTGAATTTTCTAAAGGATTCCTTACGCAAACCAAATGGCTTCATATCACTTCATTCCACTGAAATATAAAAGATTACTCACTGTTTCAGAGTATTAGAGTACAGATGATTTATGTGTTGCCTAGGTATATTTTCAAAGATATTCCACAGCTGATGTATTAAAATAGCTATCACTGATACCATGGCAACACAGGAAAACACTTCCAAGCAAAAGATCAAAAAGCTTCCCAAGGCATCTTTAGATATTGCTGCATAGGGCACATTCCCATGAATCTGTGACACGGCTAACTAGTGACTAAACCCCAGATGTTTCCTATAAAAATTGATCCTGAAAAAATATGAAACTTGAAAAAATATAAACTAGGTGAGTTTTACAGATGTTAAATGGACGTATTACCTATTGAAGTTGTTAAGGTGTTTTTCATTAATAAATGTAGCAAGAATATATTAAAACCTGAAACCGTCTTACGTTTATCTTTTTTTCTGTGCGTACAAAGTAAGAGATTAGAATTAAGAATGCCGAAGTTTCAATAATACACAGTAATTAAAGCATACTCTAGGTTTGGGTTTTGAACATTATTTTGGTGTCAACTGATTCTGTAGGAAGGAATGTTTTTCTTCTCCACAGACCCTGCTTCCCCCAACAAAATCCTGCCTAGTCATGGATTTTTTTTGAAAATTACAAACTGAAGGAACTGTAAATTATATGGCCGAGGAAGATTTAGTCTTTCCCATGAAGGAAAAAGGCAGTTAAGAAGTTTATCTACTTTGGAATAACAGAAGTAGACTGAGAATCTACGGTGTCATGAAGATAGATGCTATGGATGACCTGGAAAAGGTTATTTGTGTTTTAGTACTGCCTTGATGAAATTTTACTATATATATACAAAGAGACAAAGTAGGATGTATGTGAACAAATTTGAAGAGAGTAACAAAGATTAATTTCCACAGAAAAATCTCAGAAGAAAAAATGACTTTTCAATCCATTGAATTATATCCTCAGCCAAAATCAGACATGAGTTTTAGGGTTGGGATTCGGAGAGCCGCAAAACCTTTAGGGACACCAGGGCTAGAAAAGGCATGCCAAGGGAGGCACAACACTGCACCAACATTGCTGCCTCCATGCCTTTCCGATCTGAGTCACCCCATGAAACTCAAGTCAAGCTTCTTTTTCTAGTAACAGTAAATCCTGTTGGTCTGCTGTGTTCTAGAGACCATATAACTGTAAAGCTTTGCGAAGTAAAGTTTAAGTGTTAACATAGTAGAAATTCTATTACTCTTAGAGATGAAAATCTATGGAGGATCTAGTATTACAGGTATTGTAGAAGTTTGTCCCATTCTCTTGGACCTCCTTGTAATCTGTGAACATACAGAATTATTAGATGTTAAAAGGATTTTACCTTTATCTTACTTCTACTGCCATATATTTTTTCTGTAACTACTAAAAAATAGAAACATCAATAGAAAATTGCTGTTTAATTGCAATATTTGCATCAATTAATTTTATTGAATGTGTGATTTAGTCTTTTTTGGAAGTTAGGTTACAGCTAAAGTTATAGCTCTAACCTAATTAAATTAATGAAATTAATACATTCTAGGATTATAGCCTAGCACAGTGTCAGTTCAGCTCATCAAATGATTAACTAAAATTCCCCCTTTTGTTGACAGTTAATGGAAAGACTTCTGTCTGATTGTTTACTCTGTCCTGAGTTATAACATCATTGTTTCATGTGCTGTTGAACATTTGCACTGTTTACTGTGAAATTTGCCATGGAATGCCTGTACTTAAAATGTTTCTGGAGTATTTTTGGAGGTTTATACAGTTTAGAACAGCTGTTGTGTTGTCAGATAGAAGCACAATAAGGTATTTAGTAAGCTATATAATATTAAGTATGTCTGAAAATAGTTGTAGGCATCAAAAGAATTTTCAGGTTTTTAAAATGTAGCACTTAATATATATTCACTTTATAGTGATATATTGATCCTACAATTTTTATCAGTGTGCTTGAGAGTGGACTGGATATGAAAAAAATAGGACTTAAGGCACTGTTGTAGATCTGTGGTCAACTTTGGATATACACAAAAGATCCTTTCTCACTTAAAGCATTGGTTTCCCTCTCTTCTTCTCCTACTTTACAGTTTCAATAATTTACGTGAAGATGGTGCTTTGCCTGATTATTTTTTTCAAAGGTGTCATAAATTCCTCAGTATTATGCATGAATACAGTGCAATGATATTGGGATTGTAGCTGATAGGGTAGTAACTTTAACTTGGATGATTAACTTGCCTAGAGGACAGGTGTAAATTAGAAGGGATTTGCTTGAAAAGATTCATGTTTTCATCTTTCAGTTTGCAAATTTTTATTTTTAAATATTTTAACATATGTATTAGAAAGACTTATTAGTGTGAATCATACAATAAGAATCATGGCGGTCATTATTGTCTTTGAAAAAAAAAAAATTTAATAAATTCCTATTGCCATCCCTGCAGTAGAAATACCCATATAATCTATGTACTCCATAATTAGATTTGAAGGTAATTAATGTTTTAGAGCTTGTCATGTCATGAGGCATTTACAAATTCTTAGTACATCTCTAGTGCTGAAACCAAGTGCAAGCTGTTTCATCAAAGTTCATCTTTATTTCTAAAGAATTTTCTTTCTCCTTCTGCTACTCATTCAGAATTACAATCCTATTCTTAAATCATGGTACTCAAATCGGTATTCAACCCCTATGAGCCTCTGACATTTATCAGGGCTAATAGGAGAGCAAAGTGTGAGGTTGCCTGCAGAAGATTACCTGCTTGCTGTTACTCTCTAGAGATCAGCTGAGGTTGGGCACTGCTTCTAGAAAACCAAGGGCTATGGGGAGGATGGTTCTTTATAGTTTTTTTTCTTTTTCTTTGCTTAACTTTTATTAAATGACTTCTACTTAGATACATGTATCTCAGACTGTTGTTAAATTTGGAGTTGTATTTCTGCTGTCCTCTATTTAACCCCATTACATGATTTATTCTTAAATATGCCCCAGTCACCTTCCTGTGCTAAAAAGTCAGGATCCCAGCCAATTTGTGGGGGTTTTTTAAAGAAAGTAATTCTTATTTAGCATTCTAAAAAATCAGCTGACAAATGTGCTAATGAAAACTCTAAACATTCCGAGTTTGTCTACATTGAAAACTTGGTATTAAGAACATCTATAAAGTAATCTCTGTACTTTAGTTTTTCCACATTTGAATTACTGTTAAACATGAAGAATTGTGTTGTTATTCAAAATATAAATGATACTGAAACAAACTGAGCACAGATTATGATGCTTCTTGATGTTTTGAAGAAACAGCAAGAGCCTTTGCAGCTGCTCTTTTCTGGAAAACAAACATTCTGCCTTGCAGCAGAACGTCCTTCACAACTGGAATAAACAAATGCACATTGTTCTGTGTGATGTTTAAAAGATGTTTATGATAGAATAAGAACACAATGAGAAGTGGTAGTGAAGTCCTGCTGAATGGAATGACTGCCTGGCCTACATCTTATGCCTCATGGCATAGCATGGGGTGGCATGAGGATTTGGAAACTTTTCTCATGTCCCTTTGTTTTTTTCAGTGGATTTTTGTAAAGGACATTCACTTAAAATTGTTTTGGAAAATGGGAAATTATCAGAAATTCAGCATAAACCCAAAACATCTGTTACAGGGAAAACATGTTTTTTATAGCACCACCACAGGTTTTGGTACTGGATGAGAACGGTTAAGTGTTTCTGCTACCATTAACTACTGTTCATCTTGCCCAATACATTGTGTATTCTGTAAGTAAGAGGAATGGCCATGCCTTTGTTTTTCTCCATTTTGCAGAATGCTTCGACAAAGTGTGGGGATTTCCCATGTGTCAGTACTTGAAGGACAAAGGCTGGTGCTGTGGTCGAAATGCTAGAATGTCAGCATGCTTGGTATGATTCCCCTTCTTTTCCCTACTGAGAGCTTTGTCCAGATGTTATAGGATTCATTGTTTTTGGCTTCACATCCTAAAGCCATGACTTTAATCCAAGACTATACAGAATAACATCATTAATGTTGTGAGCATGATAAATTATATCTAAAAAAATAGTATTGACCTTCCAGCTAAGGGCATGAAAAAATGAGTAGTGACAGGAGTGTATTTTAAGAGTATACAGAAAGGCCAAACCTTTGCTGAAACCTAAACAAGGTAACCCCTCAGAGTAATAGTTCCTGGCCAAAGACTTTTGGGGGGAAACAAGGTAATTGTAGAAGGATTGCAATCAGTAACTCCCCCAATGCCTTCATGATTCATAATAATGAATGTTCTGACTATTTAAACGTGAACAAACCTTCCCATTCCAAAAACTAGAAGAGCTCTAAAATCCATGAGGCTTAATAATCTTGAAACATTTTTTTTAACATTGCACCAAGAGAGGAAGTACTTCCTAGCCTCATCAAGGTAGGTTGATGAGCTGTTGTTTAATTTGAAAAAACAGATAGGTGCTGAAAATTTCAACCACTGTTTCAGTTAGAAGACCCCTATTCTTTTCCTCTATTAATTTTTAATATCTGGTATCATAATGAATCACATCAGGTTATGGTTAGCCTCCTCTGCTAGCTCTCTACCTCTGTTACAGAGAACAGTGTAGACTAAAGACTCAGTATAGGCAAATGTATTGAGGTTATATAAACTTTAACTACCATGATACTTAAATGGTATCAGGAGAAAGTATAGGAGGACGGTTGTTTAGTATTCATAAGGCTGAAATGTGTTACCCTTGGAAAGTGAAAAAAAAAAGAATTGTTCATTTTAAAGATGTTGCTGTAAAACTTACCACAAAAAAGTGCTTTCTGAAGGGATTTGCCTTTTCTAAGTGTCATACAATACCAATCCTTCCACAGTTGACACATTAGCTATTTCCTCTCCTATTCCATTTCTTTTGGAAAAAGTTTGGGCTGTTTTTCAACAGTGAAGATAAATTTTGTAAGCAAATGACCCCCAGGAGACAGTACTGATCATGCTATATATATCTACTTTAGATTTCTCAGAAATCACAGAAATTTGGCAGTTAAAACCTTTTTTTGTTTAGACATTCACAAAAGGCAGAGAGTTCTCTGCTGTCACTGGATACTTCTACTGTTAAGTTTGTAATTCTGTATATGCATTTTTCATGACGAGGATTTTTCTTACCTTCTAGGAGATAGAAGGGAGCCAGCACAATGCCACTATGCACCCATCTTTCTACTTTTTACTTTTTTGTCTTCATTTTTACTATGATCTTTAAAACTTGTGTAAAATTTTTATAGGCACAATATCTTTTCAACTGTGAAAGGACATTCCATGTTCCTAGTTATTTGTCATTCTTTGTCACTGTGGCTCATAAAAAGTAGTCTTAACACCTACATCAGCATTTAANGTCTCTACAAAGTTTATTTGATTTAACTGTATTTACAGTGGTTCAACTTGTATGAGTTCTAGGGATTAAAACTAATATTGTGCATTGAACCAGTATTTACCTTTAAATAGTCAAATATGCAAAGTGAATTATTTGTATTTCAGTAGGAACAGACCCAAGAAAAATGCATTTCTTTGTAGTGTTTTTACTGAAAGTAGTCCTCTGAAATTCTGATACAATACAAAGAAAAGCAAACAAATTCTGCATGTATCTAGTTCCACACAGTTGGATGTCATTACTTCTCCTATAAATAAACCAAAATAACAGGAGTAGCTGATTATGAGTACCTACAAGTATTAACACTTTAAAGTGTGCAAGCTTGTTTTATGTCACACCATTAATCTTTTAAAATGTTATCTCCTCTGACTTTTATACAATGTGTTTATAAAATGTTATGATAAAGACTAAACATATCAGCAATTTAATTCGTTGACTCTTACAGGCTTTGGAGCGAGTTGCAGTTGGCCAAATGGTAAGTAATATTGTTTATTTTAGCAATTCTAAGATAAAATGTGTTTTTCCCTGTTGAATGTTCTTAATCCATGGCCTCTTATTGAACTTCTGCATATCTGGAATCTAAAACACTGGCAATACACTACATCAAATCCTGATAGATAGCATGTGTCATCATGAAATCACATTTTTATTGCTGTGGTTGTACTTAGTGGATCTGCTTTCTTTTGACAATTAAGAGTCTGAGGGGAGAAAAGCACAGCTTAAAATCTGAGGCATTAAACTACCCTTTCTAACTTTCTTTGCTATCTTTCAGCTAATACATAAATTCAGTGCAAATGTCCTTCTGATATCCCTGGTTTGGATCACTGTATCCCAGTGTTTTATCAACTAATGTAAAAATAGACACTGTTATGACAAAAGCTTGAACCTGTTCGAAACAACATCATTTTTAATCCCTATATATTTTTTCCCTGTGAATGTTTTGAATTATTGTTGTGCAAGTTATCCTTTAGGGGAAGGTGGGCACCAACTGTGTAAGTATTTTAAAAGGCAAGGCTGAGAGACTTCTTTCCACATGTAAGCCCACTGACTCTAGTAGTTTTTTCCTGTGAATTTTTAATTGAGAATCATTAACTATTTTTGTGCAGAGATCTTCCATATACAAAGACATGACATCTTCAGTATATTCTTTTTTTTAGCATTGTACTTTCTGCATGGTCCAGACTACAGTGTATGATGATTCAGCTAGGGAATTGTTCCTTTTGTCTTCAAAACAGCTTAGCTAAATTGTTATTTATTTTGCATATTAGAATTTGGATCATGATCAGTATGCTTTCCTCTGTTCTATTTCCCTCCATCAACCTTTGATCTTCAGAGTTTGGGTTTCTTTTTGTTCTTGCATTTATGGTTATGTTAGAATCTGACCCAAAAACATAATTTTGACTGGATGCAAGAACATTAGTAAATTGTCCTCTTAAATCTGTTATGACTGATTGTGAAGAACACAAGTCAATATGTAGTTAAGGAAGCCAGTACTGGTTTTGTTGCTCTGATCTTAATTTCAGTGCCAATTTTAAATCTTTACTGTTGTAATCTTTTGCAGCTGCCTACAGAATCATTGTTTTATCGAGCTGTTCTTCAGGTTATTATAGAAGAAATCTATGGTGTTACCAAAAGGTAAGGAAGCTGTGAATTCACAGAATATCAACTAAATACCTGATTCTCCTCCACCTCTATTTTACAGAGAAAATATTTTGTAACACATGTAATAATGTAACACATTAGTGTTAAAATAAAGATTTGCTCATCCTAAATCTGAATCACAACATATTGCCTTTCCTTTAACTGTAGCTGAAATAGGTTCTGTTTGGTATTGGGTACATGGATAAAACGTATCTTCACCAGAGAACACTAAGCAAACTCACAGAAAAGTCAGTGCAATCCTGGGCTACCCTGGCATACAGAGGTCCTGACAGTTTTAATAATGCAGAAGGAAAAAAGGCATTTCCATTTGTCCTGAGAAAAACTGCTGAAAGCTCAGTGGCCATGATGGCTGTAAAAAGCTACTCACTGCCTGTGCCTGCCCTGGCAAGTACTGCCTCCTTGCAGAAAAGGGTTTGGGGAGCTGCTGCTGCTGCAGACCTCAACATCTGCATTATACTCTTTCTTGTGGTTGCAGTTGGATTCGATTTTGTCTAATTCCAGGAGGGGGGTGGGGGGAGTTGTGCCTGTTCACACCTGGGACATGTCCAGAAGCACATCTTCCAGTTTAATTTAGTTTGAAAATAACCCATTTTTTGAGCTCTGATACTATTCCACAGTGTGAACCAAGACATGAGGGGAGGGGGAAAACCAGAAAATTCATTTCAGCAATATACTCCAGATCTAAAATTAGTGCTACTGCTGATACTCCCAAAACTTATGCTAGATGTAAAGTCAGTCAGTTTACCCTTCAGAAGGGTAATGCTTCTTTACTTTAAAATTGCATAAAATATCACACCAAAAAATCATGTCTGTTAAATTGTAAAAAAAAGAAAAAGCATGAGATAGATTTTTCATTTGTTAAAGGAAGTATAATTTGGAGGAAGTAAGTAAGGTTATACTTTTGAAATGAAAGCAATGGGTACCTTGGAATGACCTCCCCCACCCCCAGTTTTATTTCTGAGCATGATGTTATATGGCATGGGATATCCCTGTGGTCCATTCTGTTCAGGTGCCCTGGTATTCCCCCAGCACTTCTTGTACACCTTCAGTCTTCTCACTGAGAGGCAGAAGGAGAAACAGAGAAGGCTTTGATACTGTGCAATCACTGTTTGGCAGTAGCTGAAACACTGATGTGTTACTGGCACTGTTCTAATCACAAATCCAAAGCACAGCACTGTATGGGCTGCTGTGAAGTTAGCTCTATCACAGATCCAGAAAAGGTCTCTTTCCCAGTAGCTTGTTAGAGGAGGCATATGCGTATCTTCCTAAGAAAGACATAACAGCATAATCATCAACTGATTTTCAGACTGTGTCAGCCCAAATGTTTAGGTGCATCTCAATATTAAATATGACAACAGAAATGATTCTCAAGCTAAACAGTATTAGGGCTGCCACTGAGGGAAGTCTTCCGGTTGACCTCAGTAGATTTTGAGGTAAGGAGGTAGAGTTTCACTAGGAATAAAAAAGGGGAAGAGCTTTAAACTAAGATACATCTATTCACTATTTCATTGGGAGGGTCGGAGGAGGGAGCATGTATTTCATGTTAAGTAATTCAGTAGCTGAAAATTCTGTATCTGAAAATTTAACTTCTATACTGCAAAGCTGGAAGAGGAATTAGCCTAGGACACAGTCAAGAAAATTAATTCAGACTATCAAAAACTTTGCATGTTGTTTATCCGAGATATTTTAAACACACAGAAAAGAATAAACATGAGTTACTTGTCAGAATTCTTCCTTATATGGGTTTTTTTAAGTTTTTGTGCATTATTTTAACATGTTTTCTGAAAAAAAACCCACATTTTGGGCTGACTACAAAACCAGGCTATTGAGTCATAAGCAGAAGAAAATGCTGGCATCATTTAATGAAATAAAAATTTCAGGGATAAGAACACAAGGTAAAATGCAAAAGTGGCATTTATTGAGTCCAGTGGTTGATGGTAAATAAATTACAGCAACATTATAGTAAATTATAGAAGTATAGAAGGAAATGTCTGTCAGCAGAAATAATAATTTTGTCATTCATATAGGGAAATAAAAATAGTAGTGAAGAAATTAGAAACAACCTTCAACTAACTCACAAATTTTTAGGTAAAATAACCTTACTATAATCATAATACAATTATACAGTTGCTGTGTCTAGAAATTACTTCAAGTATTAGCTAGATTGCTTTAAGTGGAAGGAGGAAAAAGACCAGTTGTTACTAACTTGGCAGTAGTAACCATCCAGATGATTTATTTCTCCCAAATTAAAAATTAAGTTAAAAGTACATGAATTTCCATTGTTGGATATCTAAAAGCCTACATCTCAATGCTGTATTTTCAGTGATCGACATGTTGGAAAAACTTTCTCCAAATCATCCTCCTTCATAGATTATGTCAGAAGGTCTCTGAAAAAGCTGGAACTGGATGATTCAAAGGTGAGTCACTAAATACAGACTATAGGAAATTCTTATATCCCAGCAAGTTCTTGAAGTCGGCACCACAATGGAACATTTAAGCTGAATTAATTTACTTTGTATATTGCTGTATGAATATAAAGCATTATCATTTTTATTTGTATTAATAGAGCGAGTCCATGCTTGTTTATATGTATTAAAAAAAGAAAAACAAATCAAAGCTGGGGTTTTTTCATGGATTTTTTTGGAAACAGACTTCCACGTTTAAATTCTTTAAAAGATTCTGGTTTCAAATTACTTTATTCTAATGACTTCATATGAAACCAATTCTTTTTTCTACATAGTGGTCATATTCAGAATTTTTTTAAGGCTTTCTATTATTTCTGAAGTTAATCCTACAAATCCTTTGAGGCTAAAAGCGTAACACTCTGTTTTGTGCATGTTGGCATTTAAAGGTAAGTATGCTTTTCAGATGCTGAGTGAAGCAGCAATGAAGAATTTCTTGCCTGTGCTGATACTTTACATCCCAGTAAAAGTAACTCATGCACCCTTTTAAATCCAGCTGAAATACTCCTAATACAAGCATGTTGCTTTTTTTCTCTGTATTTGAGTTTAAACTAAAAGATATCCAAAAAATTATGAATCATGAATCACATGATAAATACTTTGAACCCTTTTGATTTTCTTTTCTTTTGCAATATTACCTTAATCCTTTTGGACACCTTTTGAAACTGAAACATGCAAGACAGGCATTTCAGTCCATGCAATATGGTTCTCTTACAATTTAGTTTCCAATGTATTTCCAGTTTAGTTTAGCATTTAGACAGTCTTCTTAAGATGCCTTTGAAGACTCTGAAGGCCTGATACCTCTGTTTTCCTTTAAATTAAGAAATGTTAAGAAGAAATATTAAAATAACTTTCCTAGATAGAGAAAAAGAAATAAATTCAAAATTGAAATTTAAACTTACAAGATCTTTTGGAGATTTTATTTATGTTCTTGAGTGTCTTGTCTTAGTACTACAACTGTTCAGTTGGTCAACAGATGGCAACATAACATTAGGCATGGAATATGACTGTGTAAACATCACAACCGTGCTGTGAGAACAAGTTGTGCAATGGATACACTAGAGAGTACTAGACAGATTGTTAACAAATTCAGTGTAATCAAAGAAAAAGTAGGAGTGGCAAGTATATAAAATATTTAAGGTAAATGTTGTTGTAGTCTTTGGTAAAGTGGTGTTTAAAATCTGTAGTCAAAATGTCAAATCACTTAAAATTTGCCAGGCACGTCAAAGCATGAACTATGAGAAAAAGACAAAACCAAATAAACAAATAAATTCAAATGACATTGGAGTCATGCTTACAGCATTAAGAAAAAGACCTATGTCTGAAATTTGGGATATTATAAACGATTCTGTTTAATTCTGTTTGCAAATGTTACCTGTTTGCTTTTCTTTATAAACAGGCACCAACATCATGCATTCACCCCAGCTGAAAGTAAAATGATGTCTTTCTCAGTGTGTGTACAGTCACCCAAAAGCAATAGTGGATTTTTTTTTGTGCAATAATCAGTTTGCAAAATCATTGAATAAACTCTGCTGGTGGAGACTTATTCATTGTTTTCTTTAAAACCAGTAAGCATAGAAACTTTGTGTCAAGGGGTCTGATTTCAGACATGCTGCTTTTTGCTTGAAAGGGTCTGGACAAAGGCAAGTTGCCCTGAGAGAAAGATGTCTGTCAACGCTACTTCAAACTGCATGTTTGTGTGGTTGCTAAAGACCTGATTCAAGTAAACGCTCTGTGCAGCTGGCTGCATATTGAAGACTGGATTTTATGCTGATGTAAACAATATTATTTTTTATTTCCCAGCTATGTTGAAATCTGCAGCAGCACAAAACAGTTCTATTTTGATACTACTGAGAGGAAAGTTGTAACTGCTCCCTCAACAGTGGTTCTGACCCTGAAATTTTCATGGTGGAGTCAGCACTATATCTGCACAATATTGGAAAATGTGTTAAAATCCTCTCTTCAGAAAAAAATACTTACGTAGCCAAAAATGTGATGAAGCCTAAACATTTGCTCTCAAAGACAACAAAAATCAAAGAGAAATTTATGCAGAATTTATTTTCTAGCTCTATTTAGAAACGAACAAAACAGCAGCTGTACTGCATAGACCAAAAGTCTACTTTGTCTCTGGTAGTGGCCAAAAACTGATGCCTTGGGAAGAATATAAGGTGGGAGTAAGCATATATGAAGCATACTGCCAGAATAACCAAAAATGTCCTTGTCATTCAAGCTAGAACTTAGTGACACTGTGTAATACAACCAGAGAACCATGAGAAAAAATTGTTTCCATATGAGTCTCTATTTTACATGTGCAAAAATATTTTCTAAAAAACAGAAGTCAGGAAACTGCAAGTCGCCAGACTTTTACTAGACTTATCAGAAAATTAAAGAGAATTTCATATCTGTATGGTAATAAAAGTACTGGAAAATAGAGGGATGTCAAAGAATCACATAATATGCCAAGTTGGAAGGGTCCCACAAGGATCATCAAGCCCAACTCCTGGCCCTGCACAGGACTGTCCTGAAAAGTCACACCATGTGCATGAGAGTATCACCCAAATGCTTCTTGAACTCTGTCAGGCTTGGTGCTGTGACCACTTCCCTGGGGAGCCTGTGCCAGTGCCCAACCACCCTCTGGGTGAAGAACCTTTTTCTAATATCCAGCCTAAACCTCCCTGACACAACTTCAGGCCATTCCCTCAGGTCTTGTCACTGGTGACCACAGAGAAGAGATCAGTGCCTGCCCCTCCTCCTCCCCTCACAAGGAAGTTGTAACTGCAATGAGGTCTCCCTTCAGTCTCCTCTTCTCCAGGTTGAACAGACCAAGTGACCTCAGCTGCTCCTCGCAAGGCTTCCCCTCAAAGCCCTTCACCATCTTCACTGTCCTGCTTTGGACACTCTCTAATGGCTAAACCTTTCTTATGTTGCAGTGCCCCAAACTGCCCCCAATATCCAAGGTGAGGCCGCCCCAGTGCAGAGCAGAGCGGGACAATCCCCTCCCTTGCCCGGCTGGTGATGCTGTGCCTGATGCCCCCCAGGACAGGGTTGGCCCTCCTGGCTGCCAGGGCACTGCTGACTCAGATTCAACTTGCCATTGACCAGCACCTCAAGGTCCCTTTCCATGGCATTGCTTTCCAGCATCTCATTCCCCAGTCTGTATGAACATCCAGGATTGCCCCCTCCCAGGTGCAGAATCTGGCACGTCCCCTTGTTGAACTCTATATGGTTGGTGATTGCCCAGCCCTCTCATTTGTCAAGGTAGTAGCACTAAGTTTTAGGAGTCACTGCCAGGGTTTGGTAGCTTGTCATGTATGGTAAAGTGTTGGAGGGTTTGATCATTGTAGCTGAATCTGGACTGTGTGATGTAAACATTTTTCCAAACTTACAGTTCATGATAAGCATCACAGCTGCTTCCCTTATACACACCAATGCCTCTCTTCCTGATCAAAAGGTAGCCCTGGTGCAATCCAGTCATTTTCCAGTCTAGACAACTGTGGAGGCAGGATAAAGAGTGCAAGTATATAAAATGCCAAATCTGCGTTGATACTCTTTTTTGTAAGGATTTTATGCATGTTGCTAAATATTAAACTGACTCTTACTGGGTATAATTATCCAAATAGCAGGTTTATTTTTGCATTGGTTTTCAGTAAAGAGAAGTTCTTTAATCCTGCCAATTGTTGATGTGAAAAACCCCTCTGCTTCTGTCATTTGTGAAATGGATGTGACGTTCTTTGCTTATGTGAAGCAAGAACCAGACCCTTTATGGAAAGAGTCTGAGTTAGAAATGAGTTAGACAACATAGTAAAATAGTTTTTCTACAAAAGAAAAGAAGCATTTATCAATAACCTAGGGCCACTCACTGTCATGAGTTACAGTTCAGGGACTGAAGTTTTCTATTAAGTGAGCCAAAATAATTTCCTCCATTCATAGTGTTTCTTTTCACTGTGGAAGAGCATGTCAAGTCCAGATTAAACACTTAAATGTAAATGAAATATTTTTTTCTGCCTTTTGGTACAGGACCATTCCCTTCACACCTCTCACCACTTCAGTAGAGAAAATGAGATATACACCATAACTACTGAATGTCTGATAAAATATTCTCATTTTGTGAGCGTTTTAGTGTGCGCATGATGCTTCACAGGTATCGTTATATTGCTTATAACTTCAGAATTAATGGAATTGCTTTGTGGGCCTTGGATCCTAAAATCGTAGAAGGGCTGCTAAAGATCATCTAGTTCCAACCCCCACTGTGGGTAACTGTAAGCCCTGTCCTGCCTGCTTTGAACACTTTCAGGGACATCCACAACTTCTCTGAGCAACCTGTTTAAGTGTCTTTCCACCCTCATAGTGGAGAATTTCTTCCTTACATGTAATCTAACAACAGTTGGTCTACCGTTATTTACCGATGCTGTAACCCTGCTGTAGAAGGTGTAGAAGGCCACCAGATTTGAAGGCACAATTTGCTGTTAGTGAAGCCATGTTGTCTGTCACCTATCATCTCCTTATTTTCTATGTGCCTTAGCATAGTTTCGAGGAGGATCTGCTCCATGATCTTGTCAGACACTGAGGTGAGACTAACCTGTAATTCTGATTTTCGCTTTCTATGTTTTTGAAAATGGGTCTTTTTTCCCCTTTTCTAGTCCATGGGAACTTCACTAGGCTGACATGACTTCTCAAATATGCTGGATAGTGGCTTGGCAATTTCATCTGCCAGTCCCCTCAGGACTTGCAGATGCATCTCATCAGGTCCCATGGAGCTGTACATCTTCAGGCTCCTAAAATGTTCTTGAGCCTGATCTTCTCCTAGTGAGTGGTTCTTCATTCAGTCAGTCCCTGCCTGCTTCTGCAACTCAGGTGATAGGCTGGAACACTTGCTGGTGAAGACAGGCAAAAAAGTTTTTGAGTATCTCAACATTCTCCATAACCCAGGTAGCCAGGTCTCCTGGTTTTTTTCTGGAGAAGGACCTCACTTTCCCTCATCTTCCTTTTATCGTCAACGTACCTATAGAAGCTTTTCTTGTTGCTCTTTAATTCTAAGAGGGCTTTAGCTTTCCTAACTTGATCCCTGGATACTTGGACAATATGTCTGTATTCCTCCCAGGCTACCTGTTCTTGCTTCCGTTCTTGGTAGTCTTCCCTTTTTGGTTTTGGAATTTGTCCAGGAGATCCTTGTTCATCCATGCAGGCCTCCTGATATTTTTGCCTGATTTCTTTGAGCTTGGAGAAGGTGACCCTTGAATATTAACCAGTTCTCTCATGTTCATAGTATCAACATTATAATGTAAAAAAAAGGTTCAGTGCATATTTTTGGTTTTTTGAATACACAAATGCGTGGCAACCCAGAGAACAGTTGCCTGGACAACTTTAGTGGCTGAATGGGGATTGTTTTGCATGTGGAAGTACAAGTCTCCTGAAAATGCAAATAGCAATCTACTCCTACTTCACCTTGGAAAAGTAGCCAAAGGTTGTGTTGAGTACCTTTTAGGAACCAAATGTAGGTGGCAAGTTGTTGCAGTTCAGCCAAAGCCTAGTTACAAGGACCATGACCAATTTATCACTGTGTGGCTGTAACCAAAACTGTGCATTCTACATTTGCTGTGTCATTTCTGATGGACTGTTAATAATGGATTGTTTGCAGCAGCTGCCCAGGGCACACCTGACCCCTCAGGCTGCAAGCTGTGTTTTAAAGGACTGTGCAAGGCAGGGGAGTGGTTTCTTTGTCTTCACACCGGTGACTCAGTCTTTTCTATTAATGCTTTTTGGTGGACACTTTTTCTCTTTTCCAGCTCACCAAACTTTTATCTGAGGCACATTTTGGAGTAGTACCTAGTCTATCCATAACAGCAAGATGCATTCAGTCAGAATGCGAAATAAGCAAGGAGGGAATGGAAAAACACATACTTGAGTATGGCAACATCCAAGGGACATTTTTGACCCACTTTTTATTTGCGAAACGTTTCACAGCTTGTTTTCTTTTACTTTGAATGCTTCATCTTGAAAAATGTAGAACATAAAGGAAGCAAAAGAAGAAAAGTTTCGTAATCACATTTTTCCAAATATAGATCTTTGCATTTTAATTCCAAATAGCCTGTAATTTCAAAAATCCATTAAACTAAAACCCTCTTAATACTCAGCTGAAATAAAAAATGTATAGAGCAGAGGTTAAATAAACTGTTTTGTTTATTTCATGACTGATACATTTTAGTTGGTTTGACTCTTTAGAGGAGAAGAGAAAGAAAGAGAACCTCTAAAATATTTGCACAGCTTTACAGAAAATAACAACAAGACAAAAAAAAATCCTGTTAGTCCACATTACTGCTGCCAGATCAGCTTCTCAACCTTGCATCTGCAGCTGGGAAAAAGTACTTGCTAAATTAAAAAATTATATATGAGTGAAATACTACAGTTTTTGTAACTCCTCTTGTTTTAAGGCAGAGTTAGAATTCTGCATTGTTCCTGAAAAATATTTGTCAGATCTTCTAAAAGCTTCGTGTAATGGAGACTGACAACCTTGCCAGTCCTTAATTAACCTCTAAGAAAAAATGTTTTTTTCAAGTTTTTGGCTCGCTGTTTTGCTGCAATACAAGCCCTATCCATTGTAGACACAATGAACAAACTGTTCCTTGCTTCTTGGTGATAGCCATGTAAACACTGTTATTATGCCCACTTTCAGTTTTGTCTAATTTAGCCTGATCAGTTCCAGTTCTCTGAGTCTTTCTTCATAGTTTGTGTTTTCTAGATCTCTGATCACTTTTCTCTCTCGGGGCTTTTTCAGACAGTTCATTTCTTTCTTTGAAATTTGATGCCCAAAACTGGATGCAGTATTCCAGCTAGAGCTTTTCCACTGCCAGAGCTGAAGGATTACTTCCTGCACTTTGCAGGCTGCTCTCCCATACACGACACAGAATGGCGATTGCTGTTTTTTTGCAGTAGCACAACTGTGACTCTCACTCAGCTTATGATCTGCTATATCTCCCAGACTGTCATTTGGTGTTCCCCATTCTGAACAGCTGATTATTTCTGCCTGAGCCTAGTCCCTTCTGCTTTTCTGTACAGCATTTCAAACTTCTTTTCTAAGCAATACTCCAATTTCTGAAAATTATTTTAAGTTCTGGTAATGCCTTCCTGTTGCACATTAGCAGACCTAATTAATATGGTTTCTATTCTGTTATTTGGGTTCTAAATGAAAATACTGCATTCCATAATGGACTTCCAGTCAGCAGGTCTTTAAGTTGTTCAAAGACTCTTCAGTAACTACTGTCTGGTTGTGGTCATTCAGTTTTTACTTTAATCTAAAACTTGTTTCTTAAATTTGCTTATAAAACCATGATGTGAAATGTTGTGAAAATCTTTCTGAAATCAAAATACGTGAGACTCGGTTGTTTTGCTCTGTTGTGAATGTTTTTACTGTCCTTACAGGTGAAGTAGACCAACCTGTGATTTGTTCTTGACAAATTCATGTGGATGAATTCGTCTGCTTATCTTTTAGTGGTTTTAAATTCTTTATTCCATTTTTTCAGTGCATTGAATTTTGAACTATCTGTTCTATAATAAAAGGCATACCCTCTGACATACCCTCTTTGAGAACTTCTCAGTGGCAATGACTAATAGCTCTGAGGTCCCTTCAGTCGCTTCTTGGCTGTCCTAGATGAAGTTCATAATACACACCTGCTTTGAAAACTTCCAATTTTTTTTATATGTTCCCTAGTTTGTTTTTCTATTTTAGGCAAAGATTTTACTTCTTTGCAGCTGGATTAGACACATGCTCTCAGATGATTCTTATAAAGGTGTGCAAAAATATATTAAACACTTCAGCTTTTGTAGTCTTTTGTCATGTAGTCATAGAATCATTTAGGTTGGAAAAGACTTTTAAGAGCAGCAATTCCAAACGTTAACTCAGCGCTGCCAAGTCTGTCACTAAACCGTGTCCCTCAGAGCCACATCTACATGTCTGTCAGTTACTTTTTTGCTAAGTTGTGGTCTAGCTCATTCCACAGCCATGAAAGAATAGATATACCACTGTTGAGAAGGGGATAAGATATATGGGAAAGGAAATGAGAATGTTATCTCCACTTCACTGTGTAATTCTCATTTAAGAATGGCTGGAGCTTTTTGAATAATGAATGTATCTCAGTATTTCATGTCAGTGCAAAATGTTGTCTGAAGAACAGTTATTGTAAATTAGAATTGAGAAACTGCGATTGGAAAGTTATTATAAACCTTCAGAAAGTGCTAATTTCAGAAACAAAACACGGATTTCAATTTGTAATGTGACTTTCAATTAGGAAAAAATATTTTATTGTAAAGTTCTCTCAAAAAAATAACTAGAATAACTCTGATACCTTTTTTTTAAATCTCTTGCAGCTCCCAGACAGCTGTATAATGGATTACTATGAAAAATACAAACACAGAATGAATGAGCTTGAAGCATTTAATATGGTAAAAGTTATAGGATTAATACTACTGCCTTGTATATATGCACTAGTCTAGAAGAAAGCCCTCTTAAGTGTTATGTGGAGGTGGACTGTCTTAAATCGGTAGGCAATATCAAAAAAACAAAGCAGCCCACCCTTCCAAACTTTGGAGCATATCCTATTCCAAAATTATATTAGGTGTAAGTAAAATAATAAAGCAAACACATGGAAGATTCTTTCTCAAGAGGGACTATTACACTGGAAAATGGAATGTCAGTCTCCTTTTAAACCTAGACTGGTCTCCATGCAGTTATTTAATAAAAATTCTTTTTATTAAAATTCATTATTTCCCTCTTTAAAATTGCTCGGCTACATACAGTATAATTTTCTTGTTGGACAGTGTCTGAAAACCAGCTAAATAACATAGTTCCCTGACTTTAGGGCATTCCATGCATTTTTGTCTTTAATATAATCTGTTTTGAAGATGTCCATCCCATAGGGAAAATAAGCAAAGCGACATTTGTACAACAGAACCCCTAAAAAATAATTGACCTTCCTGGAATTGTTCTGAGGAAGTGTAGCCATTTGGAAGTGTATTGCCTGTCTTTCCCAAAAGGATTATAATATCTGATCTTTCTTTCAGTTGAAGGTTGTTCTGGCTCCTTGCATAGAAGTTTTGATACTTCTGGATCGTCTTTGCTACCTCAAGGAGCAGGTATTTTTGCATTATACTTTATGATACCTAAAGGCTACATCAGTGAAATGAGGCTATTTCAGTCAATTTATTACTGTGCAGACCAAAAGTTTCTGTTGCAGAATTATTATTCTCATCATATTTGCAAAAGGATAAGCATTCATTCCATTTAGTATAAACATATGCCCAGCAGATGTTTTTATTTGCAACAAAGCAGCAACAATAAAGTTTATGTTCTCTTAATTGCATGGTAATTACTAGTCAATAGACAGTAAAAAATAAATTAATTAAATATGCAGCAAATCTCATTTGGTACAACGTATTGAGATATTTATTAATTAAAAAGAATATTGGAAATGCTAAACAAACACTGTGCTGTTCATGCTAGAACTTCAATTAATATACTTTAGGATATATAATTCAAGAAATTTTGAATTAGATCCAAAATGTTTATGATTTCATTTTACTGTTTCTTAATTAAGATCAATGATGAGAGAGGGTGCACTTTTTCCAACTGTATGGGTCGACTGAGGTACATTTGACTAATATGCAGCGTGGATGCATTTTACAAGTATAGACCTGGGATATAACAAGCAAATGCTACTACATTACTCCACGATGATTTATATTACACTCCTTCTTCTAACACTAATTTTGAGTTTGACCTGATTAACTCAGAAGCAGTGGTAATACTTTTTCTGGATCAATAAACATTTTTCACACAAATAATAATTTGCTAGGAGAAAATGGTAGAATCTTCCAGCTTCTGCTCTGAGCCATGGTCAAAATAAAATTTTAAAATAAAGTTTAAACTCATTCATAGCTGTGTTTTTCCATTATAAACCTTGCATTTTAACAGCTCCATTTTATAATAAGTGAAAACCCACTTTGTTCTCTGACAATTACTGAGTTGTAGTAAGTGTATGCTTTTGTTCTAACAGATATTTTTACAGAGAGGCAACTTGAAATATTTAAATAATTACGTATTTTCCCAAATGCCAACCAGTTGTAAATTGCATAGAGATCTGTTTGATTTCTGAGATGGGCGATCAGACTTGCTGCACTTAGCACTAATCTACCTTTTCTGAATGTAATATATGCATTAATTTAATCTTGTACTGAGTAGTTCACAAAATGTGTTTACGAAGAAAAACAGAAATTATAAAAAGCTGTATGCAACATGATGACCAGATCCAGCTGGCCTGATTAATTTGAAAAGTCAGTTAGCTTCAGTAGTAGAATGTGCTGCCTAAAATGACTATGACTTGATCCTTAATTTTTTTGCTCTAGTTCAGCCCAAAACCAAATCTTTATTAATGAAGGAGGAGTGGGAAGCTATAATTTGATAGTGCCGGAAATAAAGAAATTACTTTAAAATACATCCTGCTGTGGATGTCTTTTTTTCTTTTTTCCACAACAAACTTTCCCTGATTTTCTTCTTAGATAAGTGGTTTCCCCACTTTGCATTAAGGATAATTATTTTCATTTTCAATTTTGTATTTCAAAATGTGGACCTATTATCATATCTTAGTTTTTAAGCCAAGCACATTTTTATGTACTTCAATCATATATCATTTTACAGGAAAACATTGCCTGGTCTGGACTTGTGAAGTTATTTGATCCTGTGAAATCCCCCAGATGCTATGCAGTTATTGCTCTGAAGAAACAGGCATGTTCTTAAGTGGAAGCAAATTGCAGAGAGGTTAAAAATTCTGAACTGATACTGTTGTTTCCTCCCTTTTATTCTGTTATTTTTAATTGATTCTTCAAGTACACTGTTTGCTTTTCAGCTGCAAAAGAAAAAACTGCAATGCCTCTTTCAATCTCCAGAAATAAATATCTCCTTTGTAAATATGATGGCTTCCTTATGTCAGTTATTAAACAGTGCTTGAACATCTGAATTTATTCTAAAAGTTATGACCCATACTATGTGATTGCTATTTAAAATAATTTTTATGTTTCTTCTTTTTAAGGTGCTATTCTTATGTATTCATACCCCTTCTCTTGATATTTCTAATCTCAAGATTATACCTCTCAATTTTGATCAGTGGCTGGTATCAGCAGTCTCAGACAAGGCTCACCTTTTTTCTCTTCTTGGTTCAGATGCTGCAGAGTATAAACAGAAAAACAACCTGTACTGTAAACAAGAGCCTTGTAGACTAAATAGGATCTTTGTACTTCCTGTTCCACAGGTCATCAGGACAAGCTTATTTATAGAGCAGTGTAGAAGACCCTACATAGTGACTACCTGCAAAGGACTGTTTTGTATTAAGCTTTTCTTCCTTCAGACATTTTTCTGTCATACACTTTTCTTGCCTGTCACTCTGAAAGAAAAAATATGTGTGCTCTAATCCAGTGGGAGATTTCCCAGTGCTAAAGAATCAGCTGCCCTGCTGGGGTTCACTCTGTGATCCTTGGCTTCTATTGAAAAGCTGTTATCTAGCCCAGATCTGTTTGGTATAGATACTTTGGTACCCAGGTGAATTGAAACTTCCTAGGCAGTTTTTTGTTGGCTTTTCTGCATTCATGAGTGGGAAATTTATGTGTTGATGCGTTTATCTCAATGGGTTGCCTAATTAAACTGGCAGATTTTCCATCAATTAAAAAAAAAAAGAAAAGCTCCTGTGCTAAGTCCTAACGCTTTCATTAGAATTTTCCAGCATATATAAAATATAATTAACTACTAGTCCACAGAAAAAAAAAGGACAACAAATAAATAATAAAATACAGCATTAAAGAAGACAATGGAAGAATGCACCTGAAAGATGAGAATAACAGACAGTATTTTTGTATTAATTGTGTAGCAACAGTAATAGTAACGAGAATCAGACTGAGACTGAGATGTGAGTAGGAATGCATCTTTGTCTGTTGCAGTTTGCAAAACATAATGAGAGCTTGTGAAAAAGAAAGAGAAATAAGGTATTTTTCCAGCAAGTCATATCTTTATTGACTTGGAAGAAATGCTTCTTTTTGTGTGTGAGTGTAAGTTCACTGCTATCACTCCCAGTCCTTATTAGCTCCATGTTTCCAGTATGAGCTTCTCACATTTACTTGGTCCCAGTACAGTCAATCTTTAGAGCTGCTGAACACCTTCAATACCCAAGGAAATCAACAGAAGTTGCAGGTGCTCCCGGCATCTTTGGAGTAGAGCTAAGAAGAGAAAAATGAGGCCTTCCATATATGCCACCTATTGTTATATATAGAGTACCGAGGAAACTAACGAGCTGCTGAATTCTTTTCCCAGGAGAGGAATCAAAAGAAAGAAAATCCTCTAGGCATCTGGAAGGAAAAAACCCAGTAATATCTGATACAAAAAGGCAATCTAAAGTACATGATGTTAAAAAGAAAAAATATGAACAAAAATTTTAGAAAAATAGGGTTTATTATGTTATGTTCTGCTAAGACATGATAACTAATCTATTAATGAAGTGTTAGTGTTGCCATCACTATCTTATGTGCTGTTGGAAAAATGTCCTTGGGGAAGAAATTGCTTTTTTTTTTTAATTAATTGATTCTTCTGTTTTTCAGACCAAATACAAAAACTGGGCATATATGATGTCCAGACAAATAAAGCACAGTTTCTTGCTGAAAGCAAGGACTTAAAACGTACCCTGTTATGGCCAAAAATATTCATTTCAGCAATCCCTATCTGGTTTAATCTGAAAACAGTAAAAAGTGCAAATTATATTGATAATTTTGTATGATATGTGTGTAATGCTTGATAAATTCAAAGTTACATTTGTATTACTATCTTAAAGGAGGATATTTGCAACAGTTTAGAAAAACAAGCACATCTCTGGGATTAGCACAACTGCTTTTCTGCTGATTCAAAAAAGGTCTGAATAAATTTGCATTCTCCCCCCTTCCCCCCCCAGCAACTTCTCAGGCTCTTTCAGTACTTTTCATGCATTTTGTAGTCTATGCAGGCAAAGACAGAGGCAATGTGCTTCTTAGAATAATAACTATCAAGAGGTTTATATGATGAGTTTGCATTCAAGCAGTCAGTTGCTGTCTGCTCTCAAAGCTGTTTCAAAGTTTTGGATGCCTGAATACCTCTGAGTTATTGTTTACACAATGGAAAAATTCCTGACGGTAATCAAGATGAATAAAACCATTTTTCTCCATGGTTATTGCCAGAAGTTCTTCAATAATGTGAACTGTATCCTAAATATGATGAAGTCTTTTGATAGAAAAGAATCTCCATTTTCTTTCAGTCTGACACACTGCTATCTATCTTGGTATGCTGCCTAAGGAACAGAGGATATATCTGCTTGCCATCAGGTGTTTGCCTGATTCTGTTCATGACATAGCTATGCATTCTGTAGCAGATTTGGAGTGTTTTATTTATTTTTCTTAGGGCTGAAACGTGTTCTTAGATGGAGGAAAAAGATTATACGCAAGGTGTGCGTGCAACCTTAATATCCAAGAGGTCGTTGTAGCCCTAAGACCTCAAACCTGCTTTTTTGACAACAAACTTTAATTCAGCAGGTCTAGTGGTGTTCCTCAGGGGTTGGATGGATGGGGTTCTGAGTGACTTGGGAAGGAGATGTGAGGCACTGGATTATTATACTGGCTCAGAGCAACTCATGTGTATGCATGTGTGTGTGTGTGTGTGTGTGTGGAGGGAGTGAATCTCACGGAGGTAAGGTCATGCCTTGACCCTCATACCAGCCCCAGATCAGCTGTCAGTCAAAGGCAGCATGGCCCATAGCACCCCAGAGCCCCTTCCCCAGCCTCTGATGGCTGGCACAGTGGGAGCACCAACTGCATCCTACTCCGGAGCCCCAGAATGGCTGGCGGGCTGCGAGTCCTGCCTGGGAGGGGTGGCCAGAGCAGGTCAGACCAAGGCACCTGATCACCACATGTTTGAACAACCATTTCCTAGACTCCTGCAGCTGGACGTACGCTGGATCTAGGAATAGTAGCTCTATCTCTCCTTTTATCTTTCTTTCTTTTCTTCTTTTTCTTCTTCTAATCTCCTTTCTTAATCTTTTGGGTAGCTGGATACCAGATGGGTTGAGTTTTGCTGAGTTGTATGTGTTAGCATGTACTAAGTCAATGCTTTGTGGAATGGTTGGTTTTTTTTATTTTATGTTACCCTTTAAACTTTGGCCAAGGACTCTTATTTTTCCTGAAGTTTACCAGTAAAGTAGCTCCTGAGAAAATGTGTGCTGTGTCTTCTCCTTTGTGCTCTGTCTTAAGGTTTTAAGAGGACTGAGGGCTCTTCTAATAATTCAGCAGGCAAATTTTTGGAGCTTTATGTATTTTTAAAGTAAAACTCCCTCGGTGGGCTTGTAGCTCAAGACTTAGGGTCTTTGCAGGTGTCCCTGCCTGTAGCAGAGGGGTTGGAATTAGATGGTCTTTATTGTATTATCAGAGATCCCTGATATTGGGGAAGTGGGCAAGCGATAAGATAGGACCAGCACCAAGAAAATCTCCCCTGCTTACATGTGAGGGAGCCAGCTTCACAGCTGTAGTGTGGTGCTTCAAGCTTCCTTTCACCTGGAAAGTAACTGAATACCAAATCTTTGTTCGCATCTTTGAATCTCTTTATCCTTTGCATCATATCACTGATAAATGTCCTCCTTTCTGAAATACATTCTGGTGCTCTGAAAGGAGTGGAATCCATGCTAGGCTGTGGGCCATGAAAATTTTCAGTGTTTGTAACAAAATCATGTCTGAGGTATATTTGCCCAGACATTTAAACTGGCCAGCTGACCCTTAGAACTGTGACTTTAGCTCCCTTAGTTTCTGAAATCCATTCAAATTTAACTGTTTCCAAAATTCCCATACTTCCTGCCAGATGGGAACATAGCCTAATTCTCTGGGAATCCAGCTGCAGTTCCTTCAACATCTGAAATAACCAGCTCAGACTGGGTCTATATTCTGTATCTGGAGGGAACTGCTGAATAAGTTGGTTTCTTTGAATTTTCTTATCCCTGATTGTTATCTCTGTCAATGTTGTATTTCAGTGTACTGTAAGAACAAGACTAAAATCCTTCTGAGATTTAGGAGAAGTTATACAACAGTTACGCTTCTTGTTGCTTTCTCCCTTAAAGCATTGAAATTAATTCCTGATGATCAGAAAGATTAGTAAGCATCAGACATCCTGAGAGGCATAGGTTATTAAAAATTACTATGCACAGTATCTTCTCTTCACAAGTCTTTTTCAATTCAAGAGCTCTGAGGCATTTTCTTCACAGGAATTCCAGAAGAGCTTATCATTAAACTTAGGCATCCAAGAAAATGCACCAACATAAGAAAGATTGGCCTCAAAAGGTTAAAACATGCTGTTGTACACCAATCTCTGCAGTATAAAGCTGCATCCTCTTCAAGGCTGTCTGCAATGTTTGTATCAAACTGGAAAGACATAGACATTTGCCTCACCATCACAGTGATGCTGTTCATGAAATCAGCAAGAGAATGACATTCCACTCTCTGCTTTATGTTAAAAAGCAACAGAACTCTTAGAATGGGCATGCGCCATTCAAAGCTTTCTCCTGATATCATTATTGAAATCCATTTAACAGATTTCTTCAGTCAGTTCAGTCTGTTAGTCACTTCTATTATTAATAGGTCTACACAATTTTGTCCTGTGGTTTGTGTTCCACAGGTGGACCCTTCTAATACACTCATCCAAACAGTAAATGACTACAACTATTTGCTAGGAGTGGTAGCTACTTCTAGATTTATGTATTTATTGATTTTACAGTAAACTTACGTTGTTTTATCCAAGTGAAATCCTACTATATACTATAATTTCCTCAGAAATTTGTGTTTTAAGTAAATCAGGAAATGGTTTCTAGATTCCCAATTAAATGCAAAAGAAATTGAAATTGTACTGCGTAAGTTCTTGGGTAGGAAAGCACAGTATATGTACAGGTTACATCACGAGGCACTGGTAGCCAGAATTTGTTAAGATCATAAATATGAAACACATAGGCAAGACTATATGGACAAAAATATTTCAAAGATTTGCAGTTACTGTAAAGTATATTACTGTTCTTTATAAACTGTAGGATGAAATGCAATTATGTTCAATTGGAGTGCAGGAAAGCATGAACTTTCAGTAAATAAACAGGAGATTCACATTTTAAATTTGCCTAACAATTTAGGAACTAGCTGCAAAAGTGACAACTTTTTTCTAGGGAAACATCTAATATATGTTCACCCCAGGAAATCAAGCTGTTTTCTACACAACATTTATTTTGTACCTGTTGTATAATCGAAGTCCGTGCTTTTTTTTTTTTTTTTCCAATAGTTTATCATTAAATTATCTCTTTTTAGTTTTTTCCAATTACAGTCACAGTGGTTATGTATAATAAGCAAGGACTTCCTGTTTCTTCTTGTATGTAACACATGCTAACAAGATACCATTATTTAATATCTTTGTGGAAGATTAACAAAGACTGGTCAAAAGCAAAATATCACTTCTAAATGTAACTACAGTTTATCTGTGGATTAAAAAATTCTGCATGTGAAACCTCTGAAACTTTTAAGTTTTCATTACAAAATTCTCAGGTTTATATAAGTCCTTTTCTCTTTGCGTCTGGACCAATATGAATTTATTCATGTAGATAAAGATGTTGTCAGGGCAGCTGGTATTGGGTTTCACATGGAATTTATCAAGAAAATCAAGATGCAGTAAATCTATCGAGCCAACAAATCAGATTGTTAGACTGAAGCTCAGATGGCCTTAACACACCATCAACTCTTTCATGAATCACTGATGAAAAGAGCAAAGCTGTCTGCTTACTGAATAACTCGGTAGTGTCTGGCGCTGAAGGAGAAAATTCCAAATCAGAAAGGAGCAGTGATCACCTCTGCTGATACACAAACCTTCAGAAACAATAATTAAAATGTACAGTTGTAAATCTATGTTGTTTATTACACCTCCTATTATTAGGGTAATGAATAAAGACTGACAGCAGAAGCAACCATGCTGTTTCTCAGCTATAAATCCTAAATTCACTTGTTAGTCTTAGAAAGGCTGAAGTCATCAAGAGGACACCCAAATGTGAAAAAGTGCAGAAAAAGCTGTACATTACTTGAATAAATGTGCCATTTGCTATTTTTTTTATACTCTAATGCATGGGTATCAATTCTAAGAACACAACTCACAAAATACTGAGTGAGCAGCATATAAACCAAGTTCTATCAATTTTAAGCTCTTCAGTGTTTATTGGCAGACTATTATTAGCTAGTAAGGGTAATAAGGTTGATTTTAGCAAAATTGTTGCCATGCTGTTAATGATTAAAAATTGTAAATAAAAGCAAAATTAAAAAAAATACAAACCCTCCCTTTCACAGAAATTTTAGTTTTAATATGAGAAAATGAATATTGGTACAGTGTCATGTAGTACAAACGCTGTCATTAAGATTACCCTTAGACAAATTCTTGATTCAATTTAAAAATGTCTGTCCAACAGTGTAGTGAACACCCCTGTCGTCTTCATTTGAGTCACTGGTTAATTTCTGTTGATTTCCATGGGAGCAGGCTTGGATACAAAAGCATCTGCTGAAGACAAACAATGTGGATGATCAAATATCTTTTGTACAAGAACAGTTCCAAATTTACATTTCTGAAGGCAAAGAGATTGTGTCCATTTCCTTTATGTATACATATTGAAGTTGAACAGTATAGAAATTATTGTGAACACTGGTTCATCATTGAAATCTTCCTGACACATAGTAAGAGAAGGTTCAAATGGTTTTTTGTTCATTTTTTTGTTTCAGATAATATGTTTTTAATGCATCAAAACTCTCAGGATTTTCTCTTCTCCTCTCCCCAGTCCTTTAACAATGAGGGCACTGACTACAGTAGTACAGAGTAAAATGGCCCTTATTGTTCCTAGGAATAACTGAAGTGTCACAGCCTGTACTTTCACTGAATCCAGTGGTAAAATGCCCATGAACACCATTATAACTAGTTTTATGAGTAAGGAAAGTACAATTTAGCCTTAATTCTTAAAAAAAGCAACACTTGTTACAATACTTTAACAGAATATTTTCATAGCAAGACTTGACTTTGTATTTATATTCACTTCTGATTTTCACTTGTATTTCCCTTTCTTCCTTTTTTATAGAATGTTTTAAAATAAAGAATTGAATTTATGTAAGTGGTATGTTTCCCCAGCTAGTCAGCTCTGTCAGCACTTTGTAGGGAGCACATCCCTTATTCATAAGCCAAGTGTTAAAGAAAGGAATGTTAATTAATAACTCTTTCTGCACAGTCCATGAATTCAATACAGAACATATAAATGTTGACTGTGAGACAGAAATTTTGACTGATGTTTATAATTCCACCTGAGATGTATTTTAAGAATCAATTTCTATAGAAAACACTTTTTAAATGTTAATTATTGAAAATACTTTACAACAGGACTTGAAAATTTTGTAACTGGAGGTAGGATCTCAGTGAAGAATTAAAATGATATTTCAAGTTGTCAGTGGGGTTAAGTTTTTTTAAAAAATTCCTGTTTATGATTTAGCATTTAGCTTTAAGACAACATAATTGATTAAGTGTAAAACGTATCACAATTATTCATTCACTTCTAGTTTATTATTGAAATATTGCAGCTTAGTATGTTGCTAATTTACTTTTCCATGGCAAACTGCACCTAAGATTTTGGAAGAGCAAATCTAGGAATATTCATGTTTTTACATATTAGTGTTTTACAGTTCTACTGAATGAAATAGAAGTGTATGATATGGTAAATAATGCAGTGTTTCTCCATTAAAAAAGCTGCCAAACCAAATCTGAGTACATGCAAGAGAAGATTACAGTTCACAGTAAGAACTCAATTTCTTTACCAGTTTGTCATCAGAAGTTAATGTCAATTTAATTCGCTGCTTTTTAGTCAAAGTCTGAGACCAGCTTTACATTCTGATTCTTCCGATCCAGAAAGGAAAGATAGATCTGCTTTACACCATGTAAAACTGCAGTATTATTTCTGTGGATCCCAGAGGCCATGTAAGCCTGTTAGTATGGGATTACCCCAAATTAACTTTGTACTCTGCAGCATCACCGGTTGACGGTGGTGAAGTGCTGCCCTGATATGGCTTTATTCCTGTATAATCCAGGGGAGGAGCGGGTGTATGCTCTGAGCATCAAGTCTGAGTGTTTGAGACAGCATGAAGAAGGAAGAAGAAAGAGCTTTATGACTTCTGTTCTCCCACCCACTCCTTGTGTCGTGCCTTCAAGTGCTTTGGGCTCAGTTTTCTCTTACCACGGGTAGCAGAGAACAGCTCACACAGTGCTTGAGGGTCAAGCATCACTCCCACATGTCTCTTTCATGTAATTGGTGCCTGGAACATGCTGCCTTGAAATGCTGGATAATTCCCTTTGTGCCAGCCTGATTTGTACCTGTTGTGTCCAGTCCTGGCATCAAGTAGCTTTATTTATGCAATTATGTGGTCATTTAGGGAACTGTTCTTTTCTACAGGAAACTGTTGCAAGATTTACTTTCTCTTCTGGAAGAAGTGACACCGTGCTTTACAACATGGTGGGGTGTGCTGTTTCAGGTTGTTCTGAGCATTTTTTATTGAACTGGAGTGCTTCCCTTGAACAGCAAAATCACAGGCTTGCTGTTGAACATTGCAGTACATATTATCATTACCAGGTTGCCTTGAGGACAGTATTACGGAGAGACAACAAAAAAAAAATCAAAACCAATTTCTGTTCAGACAGGTGAGTATTCTTATGTGTGATAAATCATAAATATCCCCCTTTGTTGGCAGAAGAGCACGTACGCTACCGGCATTATCACTACATTTGTATTCTGACAACCTTCTTCACAACAAAATGTTCTTCAAAGTGCTTTTCAAAAACTGACTTTCACTCTTGAAACATCTCAGGGCAGCTGTATTTTTGTATTAGAAATGTATTTTTTATCTTTATTATTTAATTTCCATGGACTTTTCACCTGTTCTTTTTGGTTTATTTTCTTCAGTTGTGGCATAACGGAGTTTTGGAGAGAAGTACCATTTTCTAGTTGAAGTAAAAGTTTACAATGTGTTTTTGATTAATTTAAATAAGCTTTTATAGAGGGAAGGAATCTGAGTTTTGGTTTGTAGATGCTGAGAAGGCCTGTGCCCATTGCAGTTTTAAACCTACCCAGTTCTAATGTCAATATGCTCGGTCACTTCCTTCAGTTTGTATGACTTTTGGAAAACAAAACAAGTGATGTACTGAGCAATGGGAATTCCAGCAGTCTGCTCTCCCAAAAATCCAGGCTAATTATTCTAGACAGTTTTATGTAACAACAAAACCCTGAAATGTTTGTTTTGAAAGCTAGCTACAGACCTGTTAATATTTTAAAGTTCTTTTTCTTCATTTTGTGTGTGTGTGTGTCTAATCAATGTGTTTTCTCTTGAAATTGACCTTACAAGTGTTTACATTCAGTTCCTGAAAAATTGTGTATTTGTTTGTTGGCTTAAAATGTGAGGGTTTTTTTATCTCTGCACTTTGTTGATGAGATGCCCTAAAAACCAGAGAGGTAATAAATTACTTCCCATACAAAATACAGGTGGTTCAGTAAACACTATCAAAAGAACGCTACAAAGCATTCTCATTTTCTGAACTGAATGTCATCTTTCCTTGCAAAAAAGGGTATTTTTCATTGAGTGTTTATGTCTTGCATAGAAGAACAGGAAAACGTTGCCACAAACGGATTAATTTAACTTTTCACTTAATTTATGTGAATTCTAGTCCTAGGCATAGAATATATTAACTACTTATATCTAATTTAAACTCTATTTGAAGAGCTAAAAATCAGCCTGCAAGATTCCTATCTGATTCTCTCTCATTGTTTGCTGCTGAATCCCCCCTGATGTGAATTGTATTAGTATATCATATTTATCTCTCATACTTCATGTCTTGAAGGATACATTGATTTCTTTAGTGAGTAACTGTTGGCCTGTAGATGGTTCACAAATGGTATGGAATGATTGTTTACATTTTCCACTGCTTTGTTTTCTGACTGGATAATTTTTGCAGTAAAGCAAGATCTGTTTGTGCAGACATAAGTTCATTTGCTTAGCCTCCCTGCTTTAGTCTTGTCTAGGTCAATGAGGCACTTCACTGCAGTACAAATAAGTGGGGAATGTCTTAGGAGATTATGAGCTAGAACAGCAAGAATGACAAATTGAAAGGGGGGATTAATGGTGGAATATAAATTATGAACTATATTTCTGGCAACTATAAGAACATCTGATCAAAATTAGCAGTTGTAACTACTCACTTAATGAAGAGCATTTACAGAACTATTTATGGAACATGTGCACCAAATAGGCACAAACAAAGCCAAAGAAATATGTTTTTGAAATCAATTAGCTAGTTAAAGAAAGTAAACATTTCTGAAACATATTTACCCCAGACTTTTCTGCAAGATTAATTTGGTATGCATAATATACACATTTAATATTTATATTTGTATCACAATCAAATTAAGTATGCCATGAACCAATAACAGAGAGACTAGGAAAGAAATTCAGACATTTGATGCCAGAAAGAACAATGAATGATATGCAGACTGAACACTGAAAGAAAGTGCATGAAAAACAGCCAAATATGTAGTGAATTGGACATATCACAGGATGTTTTGGAAACACAGCAACAGCAACAATGGAAACTTTTTAGGCTTTGTTTATCTAAAACAGAAAACAAAAGCAAGACCAACTGAATTAATTAATGAAAAAAAATATGTTGACCATTTGGAACATAGCAAATGTAAACCAAAATAATTGAACAGAATGTAAATTAGAATTGTTTTCAATTAATGTATCTATTTTTACACATTGTGTGCTCAACACACACATAGTTTTATAAATAATTGTCTCTAACAGGAAAACTCTAAGCCAGCTCCGTGGGCATTAAAGACTTGAGGTGACGTTTGACTCGAATATGCCTGAATATAGCTGTTTGATTTGCAAAAATTATTGTGTGTGTGTACCATCAGGGTTTATAAATGCACACCTTTGCAGCTTCATGATTTGAACAGCACAGTGATGAATTTCTGTTATTGATTCTACTGTGTCTGCATTTATTTAACAGTTTTTTACAAATATGTCAGGATTTGATGAAAGTTACAATTTACACAAAGCCATAATAATGTTTCCATTAAGTTTTATCTTGTTCTCTATTTTCATTTTCAATTTAATTTTTTCAGTTCCGGACAAGAAAGTCACCTTGTCTTTTTGTATTGTTTTAGTAAATATTCCCACTGCTCTCTATTGAATATGAGATGATGTAATACTGCCATACAAAGAATATCTACTCAATTTCAATCTCTTATATCAATCATTAATACAAATCTAAATATTACGTAGTAACCCCAGGAGTCTTTCTTCCCATTTTTTGTGCAAGCCTATTTTAATGCTGAACTGCTCAGAGAAGTAGTGTTGAAAATCCTTATTGGCTTTTCTTAGAATGTATTTTTTGCCTGCTTTTTCCCCTAATCACTCCTGTGACAAATTCAGGGCTCCTGTCTGAGCATGCTCTTGTGTATTTATTGGGCATGAATCAGTACTTTTACACTGCACTCCTGCACTAACAGTGTGGAATACCTAAGGAGGAGCTGTCCCCACTCAAATCTGAGCAAAGACTGCTTTATCTTATCCTCTCTATCAGGCATTCAGTCAGTAGTCTGTATTATTAATGGTGAGAACAAAAAGTATTATTTATTTATCTGTTTATTTCAGTGTATTTCCTGCTTTCTTAACTGCATGGTTAATGTCCATCCCTGATTGAGTAGGGTAATGCTTGTTAAATTGAAGGGATTCTCTTTAGTCACTTGACTCCTGGCAGTTCAAGAAAAACTGCCAAATGTGTTTTCATAGTGCTGTACCTTAATACAGAAAATACTGGCAAGAGAAAGAAAGGGTTGGAGTTCACAAGGTCTGTGGCTCGGTCTGTTCCTATGCTAAGCACTTTCCATGTACCAGCAAAATGAGCTTTCCTTTCTAGTGTATGAAGTTGTAGACGAGGATGTTTGTGGTAATGTTTTATATCCACTTCTAACTAGGATGCATGAAGGATACAAGTTTTGACCAATTACAAAGATTTTTGTAATTTTTTGGGAAACAGAAGTAAGTGGTTAAGTTCCTCAGTTCACATCCTTCCTGCTCTTATGTAACTAGTGAAAGGAGATTTTCTGAACCTTATGAAATATGTTCATTCTATGTAGTTCTGTGAGCTTGCTCTTCAAGAATTTATTAGATTTTTCTTAAAAGATTTTTAGATTTTTCTCTGTTAATATGACAGTTAATGACTGGCCAAATAATCAGCTTTCCTACCTGTATTCCTGCCAGTCCAGGATTCCTTATACAGCCTGTGCAAAACAAAAAAGTGAGTTGATGAGTACAGTTCTTATCTGTGTGATCTATAATCAAAACTGCCTCTACACAGTAGAAAACATAAGGAATTTTCCTTATCTTAATACTTTTTATATGCCATGTAGCAAGGACACCAGCACATTTTCCATTACAAGCAAGTAGAAAGTATCAACAATCTACACTAGTTATCAGACTTTTTTTTTCCCAGGAAGTTAAATTAAGGATTTTTTTTTCCTTTTTAGGAAAAATGCTCCTTTTATTGAAGTAATAATCAGAAAAAAAATTAGAAAATCAACCAATTGGCACAATGTCTTTTTCACCATACAGACCAAATTTTGAATGTCAGTCTCAAACCTTCAAGTTTTAAAGTCACCACCCCACAATAACTAAGGAAAGTTACAGTTATCTTAAAAGTAAAATCCTTACATTTGCCAGGAAAATAAGCCTGCAAGATTTCCCTTCTTTCAGATTTCCCTTTTGACTCTATGTACATACAAAAACATGTGTGGTATTCTTGTATATTTTTAAAGTCCTACCTGGACTTTAAAGTCTTACTGGAAAAGAAAACTGTGAATTCAAAGTGTTGTACTGTAGGTTGCTCGTGGCTGTCTGGAATTTGTTCGAGTATGGTCTCAGGTTCCATGGAGTCCTCTGTTAACCTTGTGACTTACTCCAGTTCAAAGTACTGTCTACACTGTCGCTTCCTGGAAATGGAAGTGCCTGACAGAGGCTTATTGTACAAGCTCAGTGTGCACTGTTTTCCCCTCAAGAAAATTTAGGTTATATTATACCACAGTAATTGTAGAATGATGACAATGTCACCTTGCCAGGCTTCTGGCAATTTTCCAGACTTCTAAGCTTGCAGACCTCGGAAATCCATTCAGCTCCCCACAGAATATAAATTTCAGTATTCACACGCAGATTTAGTTCACAACTGAATGTTTCCTGTTCAAAATCCACAATTTTTTTCCTCCAAATCCAGGCTGAATGCCTGTGAAGGTTCAGAGAAAATCTGCAGAGCTCTCCTCTGAGAGTAAGGAAGGGAGATGCTACAGGGCCATGTAACAAGAGATGGAAAGAACGATTTTTATACTAATATGTGCAGTAAATCACTGACAGTCACAGATAATCAGTTTTTCTGTGCTATCACTCCCGGCCTCCCTAGTCTCTATATACAGTCTGTCCCCAAAGGCACAGAATTCCACACCTCCCATCCCATCTTTTGTAAGGTTGCCTTCCAACCCTGTCGACAGTAACCCACAGCACACAGCCTTTCAATGAACACAACAATGAGTGCAAAGCTGGCAGGAAGGTAAGCATTAATATGGGATGAGTGCTCACTTCAGCCTATTCGAGTTCAGCATTGTCTCTGTATCCTGCTTCCACTTCACCTCCACTCATGAGAGTCCCATCCCTACATCTCACTGAGAGATGAGATTCATCTCTCACTGAGTCCATTGTTTATGCTTCCAAGGGCATTCAGGCTCCACTGCATAAGGATGCTTTTATGCAAAAATGATGGTACAGAGGTGATAAGTCAGCACAGAACCAACTTAGCTCTGGGGAAGCTTGATAGCCAATCTGATACGTGACCTTCACTCACTGAAATCAAAAGGCTACATGATCCCTTGAGAGCCTTTCCAGACCCATATCTTTTATGTCTTTATCCCAGTGTATCATCTTCCAAATGTTTTACTTTCCCTTATCAAAGCTGGAAATAGCAATTTACACAATGTCAGGTTTCCAGTCTTTCCAATCCTCTAGTCAGCCACTGGGGCCTTTTGTAAATTATGAAATAAGGTTAGTACTGGCACTCATAGTGACATAAAGAATATGTTCATAGGTGTTTCTTCCTAGTTCTGACCCCAAGCATATTGAAATATATTTTCATGCCTATTTAGTAAATGAGAGAATGAAGACAAATATAATAAACTGTTCTGCAGAAAAGACTAAGTGGAAATAAATGCTCTCCTCCTACATGTCAGCATGGTCTCTTCAAGGACAGTTACATCTCCCTTTTCATGACAGGATTTCTGAAGTAAAATATTATTTTATTAACTTGCAGGCTTCTTCCTGTCTAAAGCAGTGACTTCATAGATTAAAACTAAAATATAAGTTAAAGGTATATCTCACAGGAAAAAAAAATCAGTAATATTTAAAAGAGCATTTTAATAGGTGACTTTGAAAGTCAGTTTAAATATATACTGACATTCATCAAATGTTTATTTAAATTGGCATTAAGACCCAAAGCTACTGTGACAATGCAATTCTGGACTCTGAAATAGGTAGACAGGGAAAAAAATTACAGACTAATGAGAAACTTATTAGAAAATGCAAAATTTTTATTTTGAATTTATATTAAGCATGAAGAAGTGTATAAGCAATGGACTCAGTGAGAGATGAGGATGTAGGGATGGGAGTCTCATGGGTGGAGGTGAAGTGGCAAACATCATTGTGTATGAAGAAAAATACACTGTTACACATCTTTGGCTTTGACTGTGGCTCCTTTGTGTAAGTTCCTTAAACTAGTGGGGAGTTACAGATTTCACATACCCTTGCAAAAGCTGCAGGGAATGCATTGTACTCTGTTGAGGCTCACATTACACCGTGCTGTCAGCTTACAACTTGGGCACTGAGGTCATGGTCTGACTGCACATTAGAGCCAGGCTTAGAGTCTGTAGTGCAAGATCAAAAATCACACAGTGTAAAGGAAGCATTAACACCATGTTGTATGGTCTTAATTTTATGAAATATTGTTTGTATAACCATGCCTGATCTGGATCAAAAATATATTAGCTCTGGACATGTATTGATCAAGTGTTAATGACTGGGATATTATGACCTAAACCAAGTATTTGTCAAGCAAATACTTTGATACTTACATTTTCTAATTGATGCAGGATGCCAGAAGGGAAACACTTAAAAAAACCAACCAACCAACCAACCAACCAACCAACCAAAAAAAACCCCAAACAAACAAACAAACAAACAAAAAACCAAAACACAACACCTTGACTAATACATAGAATTACTTTAAAATACATGGAATTTTAGAGAAATGTAGAGTATATTGAGAAGAACTTCACTGTCTTCACAAACACTAGGACAGAAAAGACAGACTGAAACTCTCAGAAGTGGAGAAATGCTCTGCTCCATGTTATGTGAAAGGAGAGATGAGTGTTCTTAATCACAGAGTGAAGGGAGGATACAAGACTTTCTGACTTACAGAGGGCTGAAAAAACCTCAGATTTTGGAGGCTAAGTTTCTGTATAGCAAATCACAATTGAAATCTGAAACAAAATACAGCAATTAGTAGGGCATCCAGTTTCAACTCCTTAAAAATTTACTTAGATTTTCACTTTGAAGAAATGAAGGCAATTTTGACAGAGAAGATGTAAAAGAAGATGAACTACTGCAATAAGGAAGAAATAAAGTATGTGGAGATGAAAATCAGCACACATGAAACATTTCCATGCCTTGCAATAAACAACACAATTGCCTGGCCTTCAGAAGAAAATGCAGACACTGGAAGTAATTATACCACATTATAAGAGTTTCCTGGTGCCAGAAGAGTCTGAAGGGAGAATGAAGAAAAAGGAATTTTTGGACATCATTGCATCAGAAGATGATTAACTACCAATCCAAAAGTAAACAAAATATTTATTCATTTTAAGTTGGACACAGGTGCATGACTCTGTGAGCTGCCAGAAACCATGATATTATCACTGAAAGAAAAGCCACATTAGTAGAAGGTAAATGGTTAGAGTCAGGGTTAAATTGGAGTGATCTTTCAGCTATTAAGAAAGGAAGAAAAATAAGCATCGGGGGGAAAAATAACTTGGAAACTTCACAATGTCTGAAAAACAAACAAACAAACACAGGTGTTCATTTTTGTCAGTTGTCATCTTGAGAAGGTGCATTGTTAAACAAAATAATGAGGTTCTCAGGCGTCTGATAGCCTCCTCAGTGCTGTCCCCACCCCGCCCATGGCCCAGGATGCCATGTGTGACCCTCAGGGCTCCCCTCACCATGCTCAGGGCACAGGGCCCTGTGTCAGCCCCCAGAGCCATCAGCCTCTGCCCCAGCAATACTGCAGCAGCATTGATGTCCAGCTGCCTACAGCCCTGCCCTGCCCAGCCATGGGGCCACCCACACACCATGTCTCAGCCTCAGCCCTATTCCCGAAGAAGGGCTGGGCTGTCCCTGGCTGGGACAGTGGGATGGGGTGTGGAGCCAGGCCCTTCCCTGCTGTGCCCAGGAGCACTGGCGCCCAACACACACCTGGGGGGGACACACCTGGGGGTCTCACACACACACCTGGGGGGGACACACCTGGGGGTCTCACACACACACCTGGGGAGGGGGACACACCTGGGGGGGACACACACCTGGGGGGGCNGCCCTTCCCTGCTGTGCCCAGGAGCACTGGCGCCCAACACACACCTGGGGGGGACACACCTGGGGGTCTCACACACACACCTGGGGGGGACACACCTGGGGGTCTCACACACACACCTGGGGAGGGGGACACACCTGGGGGAGACACGCCCACCGCATCCCAGCACCCCAAATGGCATCCAAACTCACAGCAGCTGACGCAGTCCAGCACCACCCCAGGGCTGCTTCATTAGGAGTTTTGCTTAAACTTATGCCTTCTAATCTCTGCCTATGAATAGAGACACGGTCTCTAGTCTGGTTGTGTTCTGCCAGTAACTTACAGGCTGATGGAACAATATTTTGAAATTTTCTGCTGCATTAGCATGATTTTCAGTCATTGATTTTCAGTTTACATTCAGCTGGGGGAAAAGAGTGGTGAAGAATTAAAACCTCAAGAAGCACTTTTATAACTAGAGTCTTAACCTCTGAGCACGAGGACTTGGTTCATGGCTTGCTGCTCAGCTCAAAATGGGGCAGGAGTGAAAGAGCTCTCTGCCAGGCTTCTCCACTGCAAAATCAAAAAAAGGACCTGCTGAATAAAGGACCTCTGTGAGAAACTGAACTGTATTTTGGCTGGTATCTGAGTGGCTGGATTTGGAGTTTGCTTTCAGCAGAAGTAATCCTGTTTGTGTCACATCTGAAATCTAGGGACTCAAATTTCAGGCACCCAGGAGATCTGTGTGCCTAAGTAGTACCTGAGAAGGTTAAGGAGTGGCAGAATCAATCATCCACATGCACAGTAAATCATCTACATCTCACCAGTGTGAAAAACTCCACAGACAGTATTCACTTACCCTAGTCTTATTTTTTAACTACCTTAGTTCTTATTTTTATTTATATTTACCCCCTATTCATTGTCAAATTCCCAAAATAGATCTACAGTTTTTATGCAGAAAATTAACAAGGACTACTGCTGTCATCTAAAATGTGAGTAGCAGGTGCTGTAATCACATAATAACTTAAGCTGGAAAGGACCTCTGAAGGTCAGCCCCCAAAGCAGGGCTAACTCCAGAGTTAGAAAAAAGCTAAGATGAAGAAGATGCAACAGTGTCCAGAAGAAGCGGGAAGTCTCCATTTATAATGTGAGTGGCCCAAAGACAGCAGGTGATGGGGATTCAGTCTAGCCTTCCTCACAGCTCTGGGGCTGCAGTGATCACCAAACAGTGGCAAAAGAGGAAGAGAAACGGGAGACAATTAAACGCTTGTTTCTCCTGGCCTTATTCTGAAGGGATTGCTTGCTTCACTTGTGTGCTGTGTGGCATGCAGGCATTTCAGATGTGCTCTGAGAATGTCTCCCTGACCAGTGCAGCAGCCTTGGGTAAGGGCTCAGAATCCCACCCCTCTAATCCTAAATTGGATCTAGCACCAGGCGCGGACAGTGCTGCTCAGCCCTGCCAACAAGAAATACATGTGCACATGCCAAGAATAGGAGCTACAGATATGGTTGGAAAGTCAGTGTTGAAAACAAGAGTGCCTACAGAGTTTAAGCAAATCCAAGGCCTGTTAGCAGCTGTGCAGAGATTTACAGGGTTATATTTTTGTATATTGACACTTAGATGTGACTTAAATTTCACCTGAAATGGTGCCCTTTTCTGGTGCCTGCAGTTCCACATTGAAACAGAATTTAAGAGCACAGGCCTGGGTTTATGTCTCTGCAGGTCACAAGCAACACTTGTTTACTGCACTTGACCTTCGAAATTATGTTTTCAAATTACAATTTAGAGAATAACTTTCTAACCTAGTACGTGTGGAATCACTTCTGTAAATGACTATATAAAAAAAAAAAAAAAACCAAAACCCTGAGTTTTTTTCTTGTAATTGTCAAATTGCTTGAGGATGATGTTCTTCGTTTCTCTTAATTCTTTTATCATTGCATGAAAAAAAAGTCAGTCTTCATTGGAAAACCACTAGTTAAAATCTTTCAAATTGCTTCTGCAAAGGAGCTGTGTACTGCTTGCTATACGTCTAGCACCTGATTTGTGAGCCCAGAACACATGCTTCATTAGCCCCTTTCACAAGCTAAGCGTCTGCTGCTCCAAATGTAATGCAAATCACTTTTTAATGGTCACATTGACTAGATAGGAAATGCTTTTGTTGGAGCTATGACTTGTAGTTAATTAAGCCAATTAGCATGTGATATAAGCACTTCTGGAAAGATAAAGCCCAAGAGTAACTCTCAAGAGGTGGTGAAAGACTTTTATGCAGATAGAAATGTTACAGAAGGGACGGGGAATGAAGCTAGAGAAAGTTTAAAAATAAATTCTTTAAGTATTCGCTACTTTTTCTAGTTTACAGCAGTGTCAGCTGATCTTCTATGAGAAACAGGTTTGTGGGGCTGAGAATCTACTTACTATGTCTGTGTAAGGAGGTAAAACCGAACTTTTTACTCAGTAGAGAAGATTGGCAATAACGTTCCCGCTGAGATCCTGCTTATATCACGAAATTATATGATCTATCAATCGCACTTTTGACTTCTTTCCAAGGGAAGACTTTCCGCTGCTTAACACCAGACAAGAGTCTCACAGGCTCGCTGTGAGTGTGAGGACCGTCCTTCCTTCAAAGTAACAACCAAAAAGATTCTTGGGCCTTTAAAATGGAAATGTATCACATTCCTTCTAGCACTGTTTCTCAGAGCAACGGATAACACCGAGATATTTTAGAATTTAACCATGTGCTATCTTTGAAATGTGCAGTGTAGATGAAGCTGCATTGGTTTTTCAGAAGTCCTACTAAATTGGGTCCATGAGTGGTTTGAAATATGTAGTAACCAAGAGATGTTACAATTAACTCCTTTCAGGGTGGAAGATACCTGTTTTTCACATGCTGGGAATTTCTCAATGCTTTTGAAAAACCTGTCATTGCTCCGTGTAAAATAACAAGTCTTTCACAGTCTGTCCTAATACATGGTGAACCTTGTTTGTTTTCTGGGTTTTTTTTTTGCTTTTTCTATTATATCCTGGAATGAAATATTATTCTGAAATAATAAAAAAAATATTTCAAGTAGAATTTGATTAGGATGCTGAACTACTTACTTGCTGTTGGTAGTCTAATTTTTTTTCCCTTCTAATTAAATTAATAAGAGAAAAAGTGTCAAATCAACTAGGAAAATTTTGAACAAAGGAAATGAGCTTTTATGTCTACATTACACTCTTCTGTTTGCATTTGAAATTTGCTAACTTCTGTTGCAAAATTCAGACTAGAAAATTGCTCCCTCTCCAGTACTGCCCCCACACAACTTTGTTGTATCTTATCTCTTTCTGTGGATTTGTATCCTTTCTCCTTCTCAACATGAATATACATATTACAGTTTATCTTAATTAATCATAACCTTGCAGTTGGCTCTATGAGACTGGACTTGACACACCCAGACTTGAAGTCAGATTTAATACAAATGAGTGTTTGTCTGACAGATATCCTTTGCAGGAGGAAAGCTTGTACAGTTCTAATTCTCCAGTCTTCATGTAAAGAAGAATTAGACTCCCCTCTGGTTCTTTCATGTATTAAAGATGCCTTGCAAGGAGACTTTTTTTGGCTCACGTACCACACTATGTTCTATAGTTGTTCCACAGTTGCTTGTCTATTTCTTTATATAAGGATGTCAGAATGTCCATAATCTTTTGATCTGCAATCTTATAGTACTCAGCAGCAATTGCTAAAAGAGTTTCTATTCCTCACCCTTGATTTGGATTTAGGAAAGGGATGTTTCCATTTCTCTGACAGAAAATAAAGAGGTTTTTTACTAGGAGTATGCCCTAATCAAAGAGATTATAGTGAAGATGCAAGGTAGTCTTGAGTCTTCTTGAAAACTCCAAAATCGTTTTTATGGAACAGTTAATTTTCTTTCCTCATAGAATAGTCCTTCATCTTATCATTCAGTTCTGCAAGGAGGTAAATACTCTTGATTTATATTGACTTGAATACAATGGAGGTGACTCACTGCATTACAGAACTGTAACCAATATTTGGTAATTCACAGTTGGACTCTCAAACCTGGCCTATACACACAGTTAAATTGAATTTAACTTTAGCAGAAGTTAAATTCAGTAGCTGTCACGATTTCATTCATCAGTGTAATTTATTGATGTTCTAATGGACTTTCTATTACCAAGTCATCTACTAGATAGTCTTTTTATTTTTAGAAAGTCTATGAAATACTAAACCGAACTTCAGTTCTTCAATGAAGAATCACACAGTGCAAATGATTTTGGATTCTTCTCATAGTGCAATGCTGGTTGCAAATCAAGATGCAAAGAAATGCTGTGATTATAGTTGTTTTGTTGCCTCCTAACAATGCTACTGTACAAGCAAAGATGTTTGAGAATACTAATGCACTGCATGAAATTGCATTAAGGAAAAAACCCACTTAACTTTAATATCAGCTTCAATTAGAAACAGACTTATATGATTAAGGAAAAAGACAGTCTAGAAGAAAATATTTCAACCTGCTGAGTGGGAAATTAAAATCAGTGCAAGGTAAACATCACCAGCTCATAATATTCAAAACTAGTAACATTTTATATTAATGCTATTGCGTATCCACACTTGAATATTTGTAGCAACTTCTGCCAGCTATTGCCATAGTGCAGCAGCTGCACATCCAGATGAGACATGCCCTAGGATCTGTGTTGGGCAGGACTAGCGGATAGTTGTGGCCCATCCCCATGGAATCAGTGCTGCTGGTTTCCTCCCTGTACCTCTCTGACCCTGCCTTGCTGCAAGAGGCTGAGCAAGAAGGGGCTCATGAGGGTGCCAAAGGTCATCAACCAGCTGGAAGGGGTCCAGGGATTAAGTGAGTGATGTTGTGTATTTACATCCAGGAACTGGGTGCTCTGACAGTTCAACATATCCAGCACCTGCCGGTTTTGCAAAAAAATTGGATGACTCTTTAGCACAGCAGACTTTACGTAAACAACTGTGTGCCATTAAGCTTTTGGCTTTCCTTACGTATTGACTGGCTTTAGAGACCAAATCTTGAATTAAATTAATGTTTTATTCCACTGTGGCTTACACCACTGTGATATCTTTACTTCCAGATGTCTGTGTTTTCTAAAGCTTCCTATTTGCCATTAATCTTTCTTTTACAGGCTTTCCAGAAAGCTTGAGTCAATCTGAAATGTGGACATAGTAGGATAACTGGAGCCATTTGACTGTTCATACGATGTAGTTATAGCAGAAAATCTGTATTTTGTATGTAGCAACACTTAAGGACCAGAAAAAGATGTAATATTCCACTCAAGCCTACCTATCTTATCTATACAGAGGCTGAGATGGAGTGTTTTCATGCTGATTGAGAAGTCTGAATGTGACAACTATTCAGATTAAGATTTAGGAATAAGTCAAATGAAAATTTTAATGGCATTTTTCAGCACACTGGCAACATCTCTCATCCCAGAAGAGGGATGCTTCAGATCCAATTAAAGATTAGTACTCAAGAAAGAATTCTCTTTCCAAAGTCACTGGATATACTATTGGGTGTGCTGACTGCAGGATCACGTAGTGGACCATAATAGCACAGAGCACAGTTTGGTTTAAAAGAATCAAAGAAAACAATCACAGGAAGACTGCTTTTCATTTCATGGGCATACATTTACAGTAAAACTTCAAATCTCTTATGGAAGCCTTTTGGTGCATCACAGACTGTGTTTCATTCTACACTGGCAAGTGAGCAAAACGGCTTCACCACTCTGCAACCCTGTGCATTCTGTCATCAGTATTTTAGAACTTCATTCATTTCAGTTTCCATGAATCCTGAATTTGTGAGTTTCCTTTCACTTCTGAATCAGGAAGGACTGCCAGCTGAGTGATTGACCTTTAATTACAGACTCACTTCACGTTGGCAATTGAAGTGCTAAAAGTCAATAGACAAATTAGAGCTTCTTTTGAAGGGTGACCTATATGTAAAGAATTCTACACAGGGTAGGAACCTCAGATATACAGCTCACTCAGGACCCCTTTAACTTCCAGTTGTGAAACTTGGGTGGCACATAAACATACAATTCTTTGCCTCCTATTATAACCCAGAACAGAAAAATGTGGAAGTGGTAGGTTGGAGGGGAAAAATTATTTATGCACTTACATGCACAGCAACAAAGTGACCAGAAGGTAAGAAAGCATGTTGAAGTCACTGAGCAAGATGCTGTTCTGGTGTTCTGGACAAGTAGCTTTAGATCATTCATCAGCAGATGAGATATTCAGATGTGTGCATGCACACCCCCTGTTTGGTAATGATATTGTCTAACTGATAAAACTTTCTAAGAGGTTTAGCTGGGACCCACATGAGATTGTGTGGTCAGGTCACAGAGGGTTGTTTTCTTGTCTTTACAAGTGTTCCCCACCGAGTATACCTTACCCCCTGAAGTGTAATACCACCCTTCCTAGCTATTGTTAACTAATTGGTTTAGATTACATTTCTACCTCGAGGAACTTTCCAGTGAGATAAGTTTTTACTTAACTGAAAATACAAATGCAAACCTCTGGAGCCTGTCATAAAAGGGTAGGCATTAATTTAAAACGGTGAATTAAGTTCCTAATTTTGAGTTAATTTAAGAAGAACAAAAACAAAGAGTGGGAGGCTGAAGTAATACATTTCACATTGGTTGCAAGGAATTGTTAAAGGAAGGATGATTGTGTAGATCAGTGTGACCTTCTTATTTGACAGGTCCTGTCACCTCATCTAACTTAGGTGGGATAACTGGAAGAAAGAAATGCCATCAAGAAGGGGAATTTTAACTCAGAAGATGGACTTTGCATGTACCGACAAACAGTATACATTTTTTATTTTTTTAGAGTGGAGGCTGTGAAAGGGTTTCACAGACTAAACTTATTTCTGTTTTCTGGCAAGGTAGGAGGGTTTGACTGGGGGCTGAGAAAATCTCTGCTTCCATTTATGCTCCTGCAGAATCATATGATAGACATTAGAATTTTTTTAAGGCCAGACTTTAGACTGTGAAATCATCTCTGGAGAAGATCACAGGGGAAAGTTTCTCTTTTTGTATATATGTATGTGTCCCAAACAAAGCAGTGTATCCCAAACAAAGGAGTGTAAATGTCTTGCTAACATTCTACCTCTGGTATACAGATGTTACAAATCATGTTTATATTCATGAATATTCATTGCCTAAACAGTAGCAGACGTGAGAAAGTCTGAATGGGAAACTGAACAGAAACAGTCTTGAGGGGTTTTTTTTTTCACTATTATTTATTACTTTTAAAAATTATTTCACTTAAAAAGTGACTTAGCATTCTCTTTTTAAAACATCTTTTTTATGAGTTTAACTATGAACACTTGTGTTATGGAGTATTTTATTATTGGGTGTTACTGGCCTTTTTCTTGATCTAAGTGCAGACTTAATCAAAACTAACTGCAGTGTCTTATAGCAGTGCTTTTGCACTAACTTCCACAATGTTTCATGGAAAGCCCTGAAGGACTTTGACTCACATTCTGAAAGAGAGAGGCAGTAGCAGTCATATATAATTTTCCTTAGTATCTGGTTGACCTACCTATCTTCTAGTAGACATACTGCATGTTTGAAGTAGATTTGACTAAAACAAAGGTTTTTTGGTCACTTTTGATTTTCAGTTTTTGCTTAGAGGATATCTTTCCAGTTATACCTTATACCTGTGCCTTTTCCCCCCTGTACCTCTCCCAATGTGGTATACCCTGTGCATATCCACTGTGGGCAGAAAGGAGTGATACAAGACCACTCCTTTTTTCACTAAAGCCTCCTTACAGGTTCTTTAAAGGAAATATTCCTTATCTGTCCCCTACTCTGAACATTTTCTGAACAAAATCAAACCCAAACAAACAAATCCACAGGCATATTCTGGGTACAGTACATACCTTAAAACTATGTTCTCTCAACCCTGGGTCTCTCAATTGTGCCATAGCACACACAGGGCCAGGACTCCTGGGCCAGTCTGACTCAAGAGCTGTGGTGCAGCATGGAATCATCCGTGGGATTTGCGGCACTTGTGACAGTTTTGCCCCAGACATGATTTATTTAGCTCATTAGAGGTGTTGGGTATTTGAAATCTCTTTTAGAGTCTTACAAGAATCTTGGGGTACCCTTGTAATCTTTGAGGATTATTTTATACTGGATGAAACAATTAAAGCACAGATAACAGACTAACCTACAACCAAGTTGTGGAATCATTCACAAACCTCAATCTCTTAGTCAGACTGGAAGTTTCAGGAGTTAGAAACAATCTTGGTTTTTTTCCCTCTTCTTTCTCTGTCTCCCTTGATTTTTGTTTTTATGTCTTAAAAAGGGGGAAGGAACATGTAGAAGAATAAAGCTGGAAAAGGGGGAATCCAATGGCAGCATAAAATCTTTAAAATATTTTAATCTGAACAAAATTTTATTAAATATTTATTCCTTTTATTCCTGGGGATCTACCAACACAAAATTACATTGTCCAGGCTTTGTATTACATAAAATGTGCCTGGAAGAAACACAGCATGTCAGAAGATGTTTTTAATCTTGAATCCGTCAAAGGACCCTAGACAAATGTCACAGTTCCGGCTACTGAATCTCACTCAACAGTGGGTGGTATCATCCCTTCTGGGAAAGGATATAAATAACCTTACTGACTGGACAAAAACACCCTGAAAGGTAGCCTAGGAAAAATCTTTTATTCCAGAAAGAGGGTGAAAATGTTTATACTGTTTATACTGACTAAAGTACTCCCGTCTTCTAAAACAGCTATCATTTCAAGTTTTAAAAAAAGAGTCAAAAGTTGCAAGAAAATATATGTGAGTGCAAGTCATGGATCTTATATTTGTCATTGAGGTCCTAATTTTGTACTGATACAGTTTTCTTTCCATGATAATATTGAGAGGGGAGAGTGAGCATCGCATGGAGGATCTGTGTGTAGCTGTTTATGTGTTGACAGCATTTTGTACAGAGAAAATACTTTCTAGCGTGCTTCTATATCTTATTGCATGCTAAGTCTTGGCATTGATAATTCAGAAATAAATAATAAGTGTATCTTTTCATAAAATGAAATTACAGATAGTATATTTTCATCAATATGCACAATTTTCATTTTGGTAAACACCAGATGCAGCCAAACACCTGGAGTACACTGGACAGCATTTCAGCTGAAATGTTACAACACTATTATAAATTTGTGAAAGAGACACACCCCTTTTGATATACACTTGTTTTTCCTAGACTTAAGTTGCTTATTTTGCAGCTGGTTATCTGAAACTTTTCCAAAGTAGTCCAAAATAGCATTGCAGAAAAAAAATTCTATTTTCTTGATGAAGTATAGTTGTTGCAGTGCTGTGCTCTTATTGAGCCTTCTATTACTATAGCAATGCACAAGCAGCAGAGGTCACCACGCACCAAGCTCCACCAGCCTCCAAACTTCAGCCGGGAACTGGGCTGGGCACCAATTCACAGAACATTGGCTCAAATTGATACGAAACTCTGAAAGAGTTCTAGTCAGTAAACGGCTGCATATGGTGGTTAGAACACTGTAAATGCAGAAGCAATAATTGACTTCTGGGAAAAGAATACAAACATTAAAGTGTCTGTAATTAATAATCATTTCAAGATGCTTACCATGAATTGGAAACTTTTGTGCAAACTACCCTGCTTAACTAATCATCCTATGCTAGTCTCTGTAATTTGTCCAGTGCCTCTGAAAGAAATTACAAAATGACTGATCCATGCCCTTTAAAACACATTAATAATAAAGTGAAATTCAAATGTGTTCATTTTAGCTCTGAAGTAAAGCTGAAGGTCCATGCTGAGCCCAGTTACAAATAACGTATGAACTATCATGATGTTAACTACAGATGTCAAGCTGCTGAAGAGGGTTAACTATGTTTGCTAGCACATATGCTCACAAAGTTTAAAATGGATGACTTCTCTTATTGTATCTTGTCTTCTGAACAGTGTGCAAATTCTTGCTGACACCACAATGTACTCCTCTGTGTTTGGATATTTTCATGGGTAGTCTGTAGGAGGAATGTTCTCAGGCTAAGAACTTTAATGTATCTACAAATTATAGGGCAAACTCATGCCCTCATACTTTCCATTGCAAATTGTATTTTGTTGCTGTCACATCCATAACAATGCAAAAGCATGCAGGTTTATTTGTAATACTAATAGGATGGCATCTTGACCTCCTCTGAAGTCAATAGAAGCTACATTGACCTAACAGAACTGCAATTTAAACCTTATTCTTTGCATGGGTGAAGCAGTTGTATTAAAGCTTTATTTAACATTTCTTTCAGAGTCGTTACTTAAACGTTAGAACATTTCTTGTGCTATGCCAATGGACTGAAATACATACCTAGCAGTTTTGAGTAACATTGAGCAAGTTAAGCATAGAAATAATTTTCCCCCTGAAATTAGGTTAAACGAGTTTGGCAATTTTAAGAAACAGTGAGTAGAAAAGGAAGGCTAAATCACTGTAGCTGAGGTTTATTTCCTTTAGTCTTATTTTATAGTAAAAATTCTGATTTTCATTTCATGTAAGCTGTCAATATACTGTTTTTGTTATGTTTTGTTTAAAGGGAGAAACTCAATAATATATTAATGTTGCTAACACAAAGTAGTCTAAGCAAGTGTTATGTTTTCTGAAAAATACTGGAGCATTTTGTATGTAGTCTCTTCTTTGATTGAAAAGGCTTGTCCATTTGTTTTTAAACAAGCATAAGATGAAAGAAGAATGAGTTTTGGTGTGGCTTCATCCCATAAAGATGAGGAAATTGCAAGCACAGCTGCAATTCTGTCCACAGGTTATGTAGTGTTCTGAGACTGGTGCAGAAGCACAGTAGTGAGGCTAAAGCAGAGGGAGAGACCAATTAGGTGTCAGTGAGGAGCCTTGAGAGAACAGTTGCAGAGACACAGATTAATTTTGAGATGTGTAGCCATAGCTAATTTACAAAAGTTATTTTACAAATGGTTGGTGAGTGAAGTATTTTATCAAAGACAGTGGCTACGATTTTGAGACAAGAAGGATGCAAAATTTAACAATTAGTAACAGTTTTATTCCACCCCCTCTGAACTCTGGTTTTCAGTGGCTTTTGTTTGGCCATTTCAGTAACCCCAGACTGCACATTGCTGAAAAATTCCTTTAAATGAAGGTAAAGCTGAGATCGGCACAAAGTCTGCTAACAATCAGTTTAGACTTGTAGAAATTAGTTGGTGGGATCTCTCTCCTAAAATAAGAAGGGGGACACACGTGTGTCTGTTTTTCCACTGAAAAACCTTGACTGGATACCTACCGTATGCATGTGTGAATGCCATAGAGATGTTTTCTTCTTTAAGTGATAATTTGTCCTACACACTCATTTGTTGACAGGATTGACAGAAGGAGACATAGTTCCTAGATGGGGAATAAAGAAAGACAGGGCAGGCTAAGGAGAAGTAAATGGGATAGGGCTTAGGGAAAAGACAATCATCCATTCTAGCCACAATTGCTTTAGAGTTCTAGTATTATTATTTCTTCTCCGCCTCTTTGGGTTTTTATTAGGGTCAGGCAGAGCCAGAGGAAATCCCATACAGCGCAGGTACAATACAGCAATGTTGCCAAGAAGCCAGAAGGCTTGCCTGAGGCCAAAGCAAGCAGGAACAGACATAGTCATCTGCTTAAGAATTTGAGCAAATTAATAGTGCAGTGCCCTTTTTTGAATAAGGACAACCTGGGGTCTCCAGTGGAAGAGCCTGCATCTCTCTCCAAAGGGGTCCTCATGAAGTAGTCTTCTTCTAGAACTCTTTTGAGGATTTTAACGCTGAAAGGGATGATGTGGTCCAGCTGTTGTAGACCATAATTCAAAAACATAATGATGATGAATCTAATGGGACAAATGCAGCAGAATGCCACAGAAATTAAATTACTCTGTCTGATAAAATTAGTATTGTAAAATATTACAGAACTCATTTCTAAAGATATCTAAAATCAATCTAAATAACTTCATGGAGAAATATGTCCATTCTGCTAAAAGTATGTGCTAGTTCTATACTGACTGTAGCAAGATCTTTCTGTAAGTAGAGAGAAAGATTAATTCACATCTTAAATGATCCTTCATTCTTATGACAGTTCTTGTAGCTGCTCAAAATTTCCTGTAGTTTCACCCCTTCTCCCCAAACTAGACATTAATGTATTCTGCATTCATTTACTACACATTCCCTCTAGTCCATATATACAGTATAATATTTGCAGGCAGAACATTCTATTTAATGAACAACCCAAGGTTTTACAGCTTGCCAAAAAACCTAAAAGTTTTTGACTAGTGGAGATTAAAAAGAAGAAGAAATTCCAGCACTCTGAATTGTAAAACTTTACACCTTACAGCTGCCAGCTGTAATCCACAAGGAGACAGCATTCTTACGCTCCCAGGAACATAGACTGGGCTATTTTTTAGCAAATACTTTTGTTGTTCCTTCAGAAGGGGAAGGAAAGGGAAGACAGAGGTCCCAAACCTCAGAAGAACCCCATGTATAGAGTACATAGCATTGGTGAGGGATTATTTTGTCCTTGAGTGTGGAAGGATTGTGGTGATTTGATAAGATCTCTTAAGATTATATTTTGCTTGTCATTATAGTTGAAATCTAACAGCTGAAATGTTACACAGGCTAAGTCACACTAAGCCTGAGAGGATTTTTGCAATGTAACATTTACATAAGATAAGGGCATGGTGATTTCTGGTTCTTTTTAACTGAAATACCTTCATCTTACTATTATCACATTATTTTTATCTTAAACCAGCTTTTACTGTAAGATTAAATGTATTTGTTTTAAAACCATAACAGGGCTTATTTTAATAATCCATTTTCTTAATAATGTTAATAAATTAATATCAGACAAAATCCACAGTGCAGTTAAGATTCCTGAATTTGCACCTAACTTGCAGAAGTTAAGCAATGTATTTAGCACTGAGGGGTACTGGGCAGCGCTTTGCTGTGTTGAGATCTTCAAGAAAATAACTACTTCCTCTTCTGAGTAAATGAGAGGCCCAACAGCTCCCACAAAAGAAGGAGAAATGGAAAACTATTTAGGGCAGGTCCTGGAAAGCCTGAATTTAAAAAGTGGGAAGGCAAGGGAGAAAAGGGAGGGACATAGGACAGACTACAATTCTGCATATCTGTTTCTTGTGTTTGTCTGCCTGTGTCTTTGGGATGAGAGAAAGGTAAAAGGGAAGAAAGAAACAGAAGAAATACCAAAGAATCAGTGAAAGGTCAAATCTGAAGATGCAATGGCCTCAAATTCAGAGCTCAGACAGAATACTTGAAGACAGAGAAAAGCACCTTCTGAGCACAACTGGGTGATAGCATATTCCTTGCTAGTGACTGTTGCATATAAAGAAATATCTGAATCCAACATGGGTTTGTTTTCCCAGTGAAAAGATCCCAAAGAAACCTCTGTAAGATCTAGCAAGCAGAATAACCTAGTCTCGTAACCCTTACAGTTCATTAGGTATTGGAAAAAAAAAGTCTGTAATCTTGACAACATTAAATATGTGCATTAGACAAGAATGGGGCTTAGTTATATATGTGTTCACTTGCTTAAAAACAGTGGTTATTTTTTTAAGTACTTCTTGGTTGTGTGTTTTAATTGCACCCTTGTTGTCAACTGATCTTGATTTTGTTGGAGATTTCTTCCATGTTCATTTCTATTGAACATATTTTGTGATTGGTATAAAACACTTCTGCAAAATGAAACGGAAAACAAATTCCTCGTATTATGGAACTCCATGAAGTCCCTGGAATTAGTCTACTTTAACTCAGACTCACATAGGTAGGTTTAGTGCCAGTCTGTGAGTAGAATTAGAAGAGAGATACTTCCTTAAAGGCTTGCTTAGAAGATTATCATGTCTTCATCTGTGGTTTTAAATGTAGCCGTTACTTTATGACTTTTCTTCTAGTTAGAAAAGGGAGGCAAGACTCATATGAAAATCTGCTCCTACTCTTCTTTTGATTTGAAGTAAGCCACAGTAAAATGGAAGTAGTAAACACAAGAGAAAGGGGTGTCTTAGGCTTATGTTAAGCTTTGGTTTCTTGGTTTGATCCAGGAATAAGCACAAGAAATGTTAGATCCAAAGGAGACTTGACTGTACTGCTCTGGAGTTTCCCCTTTGGCCTGAAATCCTATGCATCCAAGTCGCTTCATGGCACTTTGGAGACAGGTAATTAAAAAAGAACAAACCTTTTCACTAGGAACAGAAGGTACCTTTTCCCTTTTAGCAGCCTAAGTGTGGCTGAAAAAAGGTGACTCCACCACCAGGAAGTTTGGCTATCCAAAGGGCCAGCATTTGGTAAAAAACATTTCCCTTGTAGACAGCGAATGAACCTACTAGTAATGTTCTAATGCTGGAATACAATCCCTTCCAGAACTAGATTTTGACACCAATTTCCTGTCAGTATCACTCTAGGAGAAGATATATTGCATTTAGTGTGAGCCCTAAAAAGCATGAACCAAAGTCTCAATCGAATCCCATGTCAAAACCAACTACTCAGTGAGAAATTATCTACTGGCAATAGTAAAAAGAAATGTAAGAGAGACCCAGGCTTCCAAAGACTTCAGGACAGTTATGCTTTTCACATATTAATCTTTTCTGACACAACAGAACCATCTTCCCTGCCATTCCATTTTACCCTTGAGTTTCTATAGCAGGAAAACAGCATATAGAAGAGCTCTTATCCTCTAGCTGAAATCATGGATAAATGGGCTTAAGTTGGAATCTCTTAAACTGTAAGTATATTTCTACTTAGATATTGAGGAAAGCTTTGGACAATGTACTCACTTTGAAATAATTTTGATAAGGAGCTATAAGTTTTTTGTAGAAAGCATTTTTAACAATTCTAACAAATTGGTGAGGGATTGGTAAAATACGCTTTTTCTTAAAGTTTGCCAGGCTTACTAGTTCAGCAAGAGCCATAGGACATATTTCTTTAATAAATGACCACTTCTATTCAGCTCAGCAAAAAATAAAGTCATTGTTTCTTCATTTATCTTTTCTCTGTCAAATGCAAAACCATATAAAAGTTTAAAAGATTAATTAATTATTATTATTGCATATGACTATTATTTACAGTGGCTACAGAAAGAACTTTTATACTATTGAGATTTATAGTGTGCAAAACTTCTGTCAGTTGAGATACCTACAATACCCTGAGTGATGAAGAGCCAGAAGAGCTGCATACAAGCATGGGCAAAGGAAAAAAGACTGGTATGCTCTACTTTACTCAGTCAATAAAATTTAAGGGATAATTTGCCCATGTAATAACAGCTTTTGCATATTTTTCAAATACAGTCTTATGCAAAATATTTTCAGTTTGTCAGGAACTATGCTTCTGCTTCATTTGTTTGATCCCCACAAACTGATCTCATATAGCTGCATTTTAGAAATGACCCTGCTAATAATTTTTCATCTTTTTAATAAAAGGATATAAAAATTCTTATATATACATTCTGGAGTAGTTCGGTGTGACATGTCAAAAGGGCAGGTGACTGGAAAGAACAGCCTCACAGCTCTCTCTCTCTTTAGTTATCTTTCATTAGTGTTTCCAGTATATGAATATCTCTTATTCAAATGAAGCATGTTGTTATGCTAATTTCATTTCATTTTCATTGTTAATGTTTCTTCAGTAGATTTTCTGGGGTCGTGTGTTTTCTCTTTACCTACAGCATGTGTTGGTCACAAAATAAACTTGCAGGTTACCACAATATCCTGGACATGAAAATAGCCCGAGTGCAATAATTTTTTCCAATGCTGCAAACTGGTAATGGATAATTTAAGAGAAGTCAGTATATCTTTGAAAAGAATTATTCTTTCTCTGCCTTCTTTTCCTGCTCTCAACACCCTAGCGATCTGTCAGCTTTATAACCATATTGCACATGGATGCCTCTTCCTCCTTCGTATTTCATCATGTATCATTTCCAAATGCTTTGGAAGCCTCAGTAAAGCTGCACAATATCCATTTTTGGGTGACTTACTGCATTCAGGTTCTCAAGCTACATGTTTTCTATGGATGCTTGAGTGCTTTATCACATCCCCCTCTCTTTTTCCTCCTTTAGTTCACCTGTGGCCCAAGCTGTCTTATTTGAGACACTTTTGTTAGGCCCCATTACACTGAAATTTGTATTTTTATGGATGTTTCCCTTTGATGCTGATTATGAGGTGAGTAGATTTCCTAATGAAACATACATCAAAGAATTTTCACTCTTTCACGGATATTCTTTGGAGAGAGATGAAGGAGAGACATCTTGAAAATTAAATTTAAATTACTCATGAAAAGGCTTAAGCTGCAGACTGCTCATCTCAGTAATAAGTTCCGGCTGGTGAAAAAGGCCAGCTGGAAGAAAGAGCCAGGATCAGCCCATGTGAGTGGGAAGATGGAAGGGGTTAGTCAGGCCCTTCCACAGCCAAGAGCTTTAAGAGATTTTCGCACCCACTGTCATCACTCTTCCTTCTCCCCACCTCCTCCAGCTATCCTACTTTTTTCCTTGAACTCTTTTCAACCACTGTCACGTTTTTCTGGAGCAGCAGAAGCCAGCAAACCTTAGTTGCATTTGCCCCTTCTAGTCGTGCTTGCTCTGCCTTGGCCCTCATGCACCATCACCTCCATGGAGCACTGACCTCTTCACAGCTCACACTGTGCTTCAGGCTGCCCCTTTCTTCAGTCACCCCTTCCTCTTCACCCTGTGCTTTGTTTTCACCCAAGACTTTATTCTCATTGACACAAACTCTTTTTTTCCCGCTGGCAAAATAAAGGATTCACTGTGTGAATAAAAATTATACCTGAATGCATGTCCATGAGAGACAGTGAGAGGATAAAAAGACAAGTAAAGAACAAGGAAAGCTAGAACAAGGCCTGCTAGAAGCAAAGGTACCCACTAAATCCCTTGTCTGACTTCACTAAGCTAGTGTGCAGGAAGACAGGAAACATGGAAATAATTCAAACTGGGAAACAATAGTAGAAAAACCTGCATATGAGAAGAAAAATTCGTCACTTCATTGTCACAGACGGGTTTATAATCCTACATGGAGGACTGAATCAGGAATTTATTTTGAAGGACCATAAATTTAAAGGAATATTATTAAGGACCTATGAATATGGGAAAAAGGGAACATGATAAGGTCATTATTTGCCTGGAAGAGTAATATCTTTAATCTTTAGCTATTAGACTCTGACCTAATATGTAATACATTATGGAAAAAAAATATTTGTCTTATAATATTTCTAGAGAAAGAGATTCAAGTTTTTGAATTAATTTTTTGCAGGGATATAAATATTATAACTGAAACAACTTTCAAAGGAAAGCAGAGAAATGCGCAGGTGGTTTAGATGCACCGTTTGTACTTTGTAGATAATGGTATTGATCACTTGATTACAAGTGACATGCCTGGTAATTTTGTTATGTTAAACTGTAAGTGCTTCATAAATCTGGGGAATGAATCATGGTCATGACACTCTCAAAATCATAGGCTGGGAAACTTGCTAAAAACTTGTAAAAGTTGCTTTTTGAGGATCTGCATCCAGTGTTAAAAAACAGTTGTATCGGATCTTGCAGCAAGTAACATCAGTGAGGTTATTTCGTGACTATTTTCTGTAATTCAGAGGTGAATATCATTATTTTTACATGTGAAAAATTCTAACATTTTAAATCTGCTTAAATTAAGTTGGGCAGTTCACAGTATCATTCCATATAACAAGCTGGACAGTTTAACTGTGTTTGTGGAGAACCTCTGGAACAGAGAGATCCAGATCTTGGGCCATGTTGACAACTGTGTTCTGCTTCATTTGTAGAAAGTTGCCCCAGTACTACTAAGTACTGGTCTTGATTAAGTTATGCAACTGCTCCTGTCTGTACAGCATTCCTCTGGTTCATGTCTAAGTGGAGGCACTTAAGCAGTCTCCTGATTTCCACATGGATATGGAGAGCTATTAGGAGACAGGGCTGTTGCTGAGGAAGGGGACCAAGCTTACACAGGCTGAGCTATGGTTTTGAAACAAAGAGGTATGGTGCTTCAGGGCATTGATATATGATAAAAGCACCTCAGTAATTGTGTGTTTGTATTGACAGTAGCATCAGAATAAAGAAAGAAATAACATATAATGGAAGCCTCAGGTCATATGTTCATCTATTCTAACACCTATAAAGGAAGAGCCTTCTGTGAAATGCAGGTGGTCCACAAAGAGATGCATATAAAGTGCTTAAATCAAAATACGAGCTTCAGATTATGGCTGATATAGGTCCCCAGAGGATCCCCTTTACTCGGAGCAACTCTGTACATGACAGCCTGTAAAAGAGATAAAAGAAATACAGATAATTTTACAATATTAATTGTAAGAGCTGAGTGTCGCCAATGGATGAGACCACTGCAGATCTACTGTGGTTTTAGGATAGTCCAACACTGAACAATGTTATCAGTGGTGCAAATGAATCTCAAGGTCTTTAACTATTAAAGGTCTTGACACAAAGGTGAAGTAATTCCAGCTGTTCTGTTGGACCACATGAAAGTGATATGTGATACCTAACTAAGATATCTATACCAGGTGCAAGTCACAGATGCAACCAGCATGATGACAGATCAAGAGTTCTTGTAAATCTCATCAGAGCAGCCCATTTATTAACAGCTTCAGCACTTCCAGCTGTTTCATGTCAGCAGATCTGACTGAGCTTCTCTGTTAATAGGTCATATAAAGTTTCTGTGATTATCTTAGTCCTTATTCTAAATTTTTAGTTGTCAGGCTGGTGAGCTACAGGAAAGATAGTTGAAAGGTTCCTTGACATAGACCTGATTTCCATTCCTGTTTTGGTCGCTATTTGGTTGTATTCAGACATTTCCTGAAGGAAGTCTTTTCCATCTGAGGAGCAGAACACAGCATAGGAATTTTGAACAACAACACAGAGGTATATGTGGAAGTGCCTTTATGACCGTGTTACTTTTCACATGCAATAGTGATCCTGGAGAGCAAGAAGCCGAACTTAGACAAGCTGCATGAGTCATCCCTTTCTGAACATGTGGAGAGTAGTCTGAGGCATTAATTCACATCGTCCCCAGTGAAGTTATAACTACAGTCTGCGAAAGACGTGGGCTGCATTCATTGCCATGTCACTTTCTCCTAGTCCCTAGACAATGAGTTTCCTCTGAACTGGTCCTGACCCAGGTATCTACTTCAGAGTCATTGCAGACATCTTAAGACATTACAAATTAATGATAATCCTTGCAAAATTTAGTAAAGCAACTGAGCTAGTACAGATTGCACAGCTGGGCTGAAAAATTAATTTCTCAGATGATCTTCATGTTATTGTTATACCCATTATCTGATTATTACACATGACACTATTTATATATAATGAAACAAATGTGCTTTGTTCTGTTTTCAAGTCTGTTCTGTGTTTTCAGTTAAAAACCTTAGTTATGGGAGTAACCATGAAGCGACAATGGCTGACCCAGTGTCAATACAGGCTGGAGGATGAACAGATGGAGAGCAGCCCTGCAGAGAAAGACTTGGGGATGTTGGTGGGTGAGAGGCTGGACACGAGCTGGCAAAGTGCACTTAACACCCCAGAAAGACAATTGTATCCTGGGCTGCTTCAGAAGCAGTATGGCCAGCAGGTTGAGGGAGGTGATTTTGTCCCTCTGCTCTGGTGAAACCCCACCTAGAGTACTGCATCCAACTTTGGAGACCTCAGCAGAGGAAGGATGTCAACCTGTTGGAGCAACTCCAGAGAAGGGACACTAAGATGATTAAAGGGATGGAGCACCTCTCCTATGAGGAAAGTCTAAGGGAACTGGCATTGTTCAGGCTGAACAAGAGAAGGCTTCAGGGTGACATAATTGAGGTCTTCCACTATCTGAAAGGAGCCTACAAAAAGAAGATAGAGAGATTTTTACAAGAGCATGTAGTGACAGGACAAGGGGGAATGACTTCAAACTGAAAGGAACAGGTTTAGATTAGATTTTAGAAAGAAATTCTTTACTGTGAGGGTGGTGAGGTACTGGAACTGATTGCCCAGAGAAGTTGTGGATGCTCCATCCTTGGAAGTTTTCAAGACCAGATTGGATAGGGCTCTGAGCAACCTGGTCTAGTGGAAGGTGTCCCTGTACATGGTAGGGGTATTGGAACTAGATGATCTTTAAGGTCCCTTCTAAACTAAGCCATTCTATGATCCTATGATACCTCTCTGGACAGTGCAGGCTGCTCTGACATGAATGGCACGACCTGATACTACAGTGACTCCACACTCCAGTGCCAGACAGAACTGGGTTATGCCAGCCACGAGATTTCCTTAGGCACAGGCCTGGCATGGCATCTCAACAGGACCACAGAAAGAAATTTTAATGTCCCCGTGAGAATGCCACAGCAAAGAAGCAGGAAATGGAGCTTTGGAGGCAGGAGAGCTAGCCCTGCTGAACACCCTGGAAATCAGTATTTCAGCTACACTGAAGTAACTCCATTGACTGTCGAAAACAAAGGTTAGAAAACTAGGTTGTATCTCTAAGGAATGCAAATTCATATTCTTATTTATTTGGAGTTTTTGAAGAAGAGTAAAAGTGAGCATGTTGTTTTATATACATAAGGCTGGAACATGAAGAAATAATAAAGAAAAGCAACTGAGATGCAAAACTGGTCCATTATGCTAATGTTATTCTAACCTCCTCTGCATCTGGTGGTTCTTGACTAAGGATTTGTTTGTAAGCTGGTGATCCTTTGCTCTCAGTGCTACTTCAGTATCCGAGCTATTTAATTTAAAGTTAGCTCGCCTATCTCAACACTATATTGCAGTCTCATCTGTGATGCCTGTGTAGATGTATACATCTCAGATCTCCAACATTCAGGTCAGTTATGGTTTGTCAAGAAACTGTTATAAGAGAATGCACAGTGAAAGAACTGTCTTAAAAATTTCTTCTTTCCTTTCTGTTTTTCTCTGCACAGAGGGCAGTCTTGTATTTTCAGTCTGAATAGCCTCAGGCAATTTACACAGAACAGAATAATACTATTCTGTTGAGAAATGAATCACAGTGAGAGTTATTGGAGAGCTCTGTAACCTCAGAGAGCATCAGAAATACAGTGCTTCACAAAGGCATTGCAAAACTCCCCACTACCCAGGTATTACAAAGTCAGTTACAACTCAGAGGAAACCTACTGATTACTCACAGAGTGCTTATCCAGGGTATTCTGTAAGGACACAGGCCCAGAATCATATCTGTACTGAAACCTCAGAATTTGAGAATGGATTTAAGCATATCAAGATCCATTACCTGCATGTTTTCTAGACATATTAGTAGCTGTAGCCCTGTTTCTGCTCCAGCTTAAAGTCTCTTTGCCCTAGGGGAACTTCCATCCTCCTTCCTTTTTCAGTGACTTGAAAATCTTTGTCTGGGGAGGAGGAGAGGGCAGGTGTCCCACTATACTGTTGTCAAGCACTGTCTTTGTGAATCTAATGACTTGACTTTGACCAATCAGGGGCATAATCATCAGGGAAACAACTGGGTGCTGAAAGCCTAACAGGAATTTGTAGACCTGTTAGGGAAATTCCCCAGTCTGATCATTCTTGAGACTGACTATTGCAGACCCTGTGCAGGTTAGTGGGGAGCTGTTTCAGCCAATTTCCCTCTAGGAGGGTAGATAACTTTGTATAGCTCTCTTCTAGATGACTTGCAGCACTTTTTTGTTTCTGTACCTGGCTGGTACAGCTTAGCCTTGATAAATCTCTCTGTGATGCTTTTTTATTTCTTACAACTCGTCTCTAGAGCACACCATAAGATTGCAGAGGATTATCCCTTCTCTTTTCCATTTGTCTTCTATTCCCTGTCCCCAGTTCCCAAAGCCCTATGATTTAGTGTTTTGACTGTATTCCTTTATACACATTAGTTTGCACATTATTGCCTCTGGCCTGCATTTTGTACTTGCAACTTTCTGAAGTCACACCAATGATAACCAATATATTATATAATGAAATATAATAAATTAATAACATTCTTTAATTGACAACTGTCTTGGTTGGCATAGTAGAAAGGCTTAATCTGGCAATAAAATACTTCTGATTAATTCATTGTCCCTACCCCAATACCCTCCATTAATTTTACAGGGTTTTCTACTGTGGAGTCTTCATTAAGAACATCTTTGTGCAAGCGTACAAACTGGGGTACCTTGCAGTGATTAGGTCGTAGCCTAATTTTTGCTTAGTCATGTAATCTCATCCCCTCTTTCCATGAGCCCCTGAGGCAGATTCACATTCTGAGCAATCATTTTTACTTATTGGATGCAAAGTATCTGGCTGGTAATCACCTTCAGATGTACCTGGAAGGCCCCTGACTCTTAAGGTCTTTATCCATCACCACCTACAGCCATTATCTCTGTCAGAGCTACCAGATTCATCCACTTTCCCAGCTCTGTGAGAATCCCACTGGAAAAAAACAGTAACACTCTTCTCTCAACAGTCAGACTTGTCAGTATAGGAATACTTGGTAGTGTTTTTAATTTATTGTAGATTTTTTTGAAAGTATGGTTTTAGAAAAATCTCTGTTCCAACCACCATAGGTCTCCTCTTCTCCAAAGCTCTGGTTCGTCTTTCCCTGTCCATGCTAGCACCAAGTCAGACTGGCTGCAGTGGCAAAGCAGAAGGGATGTGTTGAGGCAGCTGCTCACTCTCTTTTGGTACATAACGCAACTCTCAACACTGACAGCAGTTCTGTGCTCTGTCCTCAGCTCTAGCAGTACTTGGACCTGCAGATGTCCATCCTCAAGCCCCAGAACACACTCTTATACCTGTCTGCCTGTTTAGTTTCCTCACAGACCTATCCTAACTGGCTTTTTCCACGTCTCTTAGTGCACAGGAAGGTTGTTCCAATGGGACATGGTGTACAGAGGCTAGAACCTCCTGTAAGAAGCTTACTGCCCAGCTGAGCCCAAAGTGCTGACAAGGAGCTCTCTGAAACAGAGATGGAGAGTCCTTATTGAGTATACAAATACCCTGAAGTGTTCAGTTCCCATCATTGCTACATGCCAAAGCTGGAAGGGTCCTTTTCCTCCACCCTGTATTACAGGGCCCAAGAGCCCAACACCCTCATTGAGCAGACTGTCTCTCACTCTCCAGATGTTCGCCCACTCCTGGGCAGTGACATAGGAAAATGTTTCGTGTAGCAGGAACTTTAGCAGTTCCTGTACATTCCTGAAAGCTTTTAATGAGGCTGAGGCTCATTAAAACACACCCAACTCTCACATCATGGGAGCTGAAGTGCGGGCATAAAATACCAGATTAGTGTTACTGTGAATGAGAAGGGTACACCAAGCCTGGTCTTGAAAACCAGGAAAATCGTTCTGGCACTACAACAGTTAAGTCTTCTAAAGCCACATTTGGCTTCACACTCTGAAGAGAGAGAAGTATGACGGAGGTCATAAGTAGGCGGTTATACGTCAATGAGACAGCCTGACTGTCTGTCTCCTTCTTATGCACAAAGTCCGAAGTTTCTTTATTTTCCCCTTTCCATCAAATCACCACCACCACCATCATCAGATGAGCCATTAAAGTCTGCAGGTCATTCACTGTGATCCAATTCATGCCTTGTCTTATCCAAACTAATCACTCTCCTTTTCTTGTCTGGTCAACATGTGCAGAGATCAGTATGGAAATCAAATGGTTCTTTCAGATGCTGCTCCTTGGCTGAATGTGTTCAGAGTAGGGAAATCAGTTCACAGGTCTTGTCCAGAGGATGGACCTCAAGGGAAGTGGCTAAGCAAACTAAATTCTGTATTGACAAGGAGGTTCAAAAACTCTACAAATGTAGACTTGTGTTATTAATTTTCTGCTCAGAATTTGCTCCACATGGGATTCCCTCTTAGGCCTGCTCTGGACCTGTCTCAGACAGAGGACCATGAAGAAGGACAGAAAATACCACGTTCTGCAATGAGGGAGCAATCTGAGAACTTTCACAGTGATACATCGTCTGTCTTTGTGACAAAAGAGCCAGGTTGGTGTACTGTATATTTCACTGAGGATGATCAGGTTCCTGGCACAAGAGGTTAATGATCAACTAAAACTGTGAAAGTTTTTGCATCTTTATAGCCACATTTTACTGTCCTTCCTACAGTGCCTGCAATACCTCCTGCATGTGCTGATGTGGTACAGTTCAGCTGTCTGTTTGTCTCCCTAGATTCCCACCATCCTGCACCTACAGACAGTAAGTGAGCAGTGGTAAGTATCACACTGCTGCAAGCATGTTCAAACCAAGGGGAGCACACCATAGTTATGGGGTTTGAAAGCATCCATTGCTTGAAAACCTCAAGCTGAAGCCCTAGATTTTGAAGGTTAGATTTTCGAGGCTGTGCAGCCTTCATTCCTGAATCTTCATTCCTGCCCTGGAGGACACAGAGGACGAGAGTCACTTACTAAGTCTTGTTTTGTTTCCAAACAAATCCTTGAACTTTAAGTGCACTGCTTTTTTGTCATATTACTTTAAAGAGTAAGACGAAAAGGGTTGTCTTTATGTTCCCTGTATATCTTTCAGCAATTTGCCTAGCCCAAGCAGGAATGCTAGTATTTATATCCCCTATATTTCACAGAGTACTCATTCTGTGGCCAGAGGGCCTATGTATTATTGTTATTTTTGGTACAGCTTTCAGGGCCTGCATATTGCCAACAGTTTGGTTTTTATTTTTGGGGTTTTTTTTGTGTTTTTTTTTTTTTTTTTTGTTAAGGGGACAGTAAAAAACTTTGCATTTGACAATGTCTGTGTCTCTTGACTCAGTGCACTTTTGGAAAGCCATCTTCTCTGGTATTCGCACTATATCATCCTCCACCACAAGACAATTTAAAATAAGATATTCCCAGTCCTGCCAGCTTTCTCTAAACAAAGTCTGAGTCGAGAATGAGCTCAGTATATGCATGACATGTATTGGCATAGACATGCCAATGGGAGGGGAGTAGTTGGGGTAATTTGGGATATTCTAGGACACTTTGAGGAGAACTGTGGACCTCTCAGTAGCCTTCATTTGGGATATTCCTTTTCATTCTTTTCAATAATGCATTGTCACCCTCAGATCATCAGCCTTCACAGACCCCAAATAAAACACTGAAACAAAGTACCTGGGCAGCAAGGTTTCCTGCTCCTGCAGTTACCACAGAGAAATGTGGTGAGGCAGCAAAAGCAGAAATTTATTCTCCGTGGGGTGGTGGTTTGAGCTGCATCTGCCTCTGGGACAGACAACACATATCCTCTAGCAAAGGTACAGTAGGGGCTCTGATGCAGGAGGGTGCTGCCTGTGTTTTTACACCCAAAGCTGACCCCGAGCATGATAAGAACAAATGTGACATTCTTGTAGCTTTAGAATGGCTGCAGTGTCTATTTATTGAAGATATGAGTCAGTTAAAATGAGTAAAATCCACATCAGAATATACGTCTTGGAAAAAATTACTAATCAGGCAGTGTTTTAAAAAGCACCTAAATAAATAACAGAGGAACCTGAAATTCTTATTTGGAAGTGTCCATATAATTTGAATTTGATTTAAATATAATTAACTCTTTGAGTCTTGTACAATGTTTTAGAAGCATTCAAGTGCCTAATTCCCTGTAATATCAGAGACAAATAAGGCACACAAATATCTTTGCAATATGTACATAAGATCTCAAATGCACATTAGTACTGAAAACAGAACTTTGGTTTGTGGTTTTGTTGTGAAATTTTATTCACAGGCTGCTTGTCTTTATCAAAAATTTGTCCACTGCTTGTTGTATTTTCTTTTTTTTTTCTTTCTTTTTTTTTTTTTTTAAGTTTAAACACTTTGAATAGTTTTGTTTGTCCTCAGTGTAACTAATCTCACAGAGGGATTACTAGGCTTGCAGAATTTGTTTACATTTCTAAATCTTTTCTCTCATAGCTGAAACATGCTTTGAGGGGAGAAGAAAGTTTTTGCTGAAAAATTCCCTTTCTTTATTGAAAATGTACTTCTGTTTTGTTCGAAGGAGGCCACATGCCCTGACTAGGCTGGCAGGAATGGGTGTATGGCTGCACATACAGAACACAATGTACTCTTTTTGGTAATTTTTTTTAATCTCTCCCAGTCTCTGCTCCTTTTATACCCACAAACTTTAATAAACTGAAAGAGAAATCCTGTGAAGGCTGGAGCTTTCAAACCAAAAGTGCAGTGCTTGAAATAAAACAGAATGATCTCATACATCCCTAATTTTTAGTGCTTTTCTCTGTTTAGTAGATGGCTTTACTTTTATAAAACTTGAGTCCTTGTCAGCCTTGAAAATGCCACTTACTGACTTTAAATCACTTGTATTTACTGTAAGCAAGTGCCTCTTGTATGTCCATACACAATAACTTTCCAAACAAAATATTAAGTGTTTTTTATGTTGATCAAGAGATCTAATTTCAATGTCAAGCTACTCTCAAACTGTGCTAAAGTGAAGGAAAAGTTTCTCAGTGTACTATGATACAGTTTTGCACTCCTATACATCTGACATTAGAATAATACGCAATGGGCTTGATCCAACAGAGAGTGGCTTTTGTCTGTTGATCCTGTATATGTCAAGAAACCCCCAGGAACTCTAGTCAAAAAGTCTATTTTTGATTCTAATGGGAGAAAAGTGCTTCCTTCTATGGCAGCAGACTGCCAAATTAGGCAGCCCATGCTGGCTCTTTCCTGACTGGCACTGCATAACAGCTGTGGTAAAAATTTTAGTCTTTACCTCTAAAGCCAGTTTGGCATGAAAGATTGATAAGCTGATGACTGAAAACCAAATGTAGTATTTTATAAGAGAATACAGACAGAAAGAGCTGCTGAATGTTTTCCCCTTTTGCACACTAAATGAACTAACTAGACAAATCCATTGTTAGGTATCTGTTAAAGGGCTTTTGTTTTCCCATAAATAACCCCTGCAAGTTTTGAAAATTAAATCAGCCATCACAAGCAGGCTTTTGGAAATGCCACCAGGGCTGAATGCAGTCAGCATGCTCAAGAAATCATTTGTCATGATTCAATCAATGGACCAGACCAAAAATCTAAAGAAAGGCTGCAGCAGGATAAAACAGGGTCAGGTCCCATGCATACAATCTCTTCAAAAGACTAGTCCAGCAACATTTATATACTTACTGTATCTTGCATATTAAAGAAAAATAATACTGAAGTGGGAAGAGTACTGTACTTATCAAAATTACCAGGGCATAGCTGCAGTCAGAGATGTAGGCAGCAACAGGAAATTGCTGGACTGCCTCTGTTGATACCTTCCAATGCTGTGGATCCAAAGCTGGAATAGGTCCCTGATTCGCTGAAGTACTTAAGCATGTGTTTGATTCAGAGTGAGTTCAAAGAGACTTAATCTTGTCCTTAAAGTAAGCATCTGCTTAAATATTTAGCTGAATGAGGACCTACTACCTTGATCCCATTTTTATTGGAAACATCCACTGACTTCCATGACTGCAGAATTAGACTCCTAAATAGGACTTGCAGAACTGTGGATCTGGGCCTTAGTCATACAGCTATTTTGCTTGAAGCATCTGTCCTGAGTAGAGGATGTACTGTCTATCAGCAGTACATATTTATCCAGCCTTGGAATAGTTAATGAATTGAGGAATATCCTTACTAGAAAGTTTCTCAGCTGGTTTCTGAGCCTGACTCAGCAGAGTATCTGAGCATGATGGCACAAGTTGGACAATAAAATGAGCTTGGTTGGTTTTGGTCTGGGAATGTTCTGAATAAATAATATGGTACCCAGTTAACTCCCCATCCATTTTCCCACAGGCCAGATGCATGTATGAGGACACAATTAGGTGGAACAAGGCCTAAGGATCATGGGGTTGCAGAGCTAAAGAGACTCTGGTGTTTCACAAAGATTCAGACCAGAGGCCATGCTGCAGGGTGGGTGAGGTGGAAGCAGTGGTGAAAGTGTCATGCACAGCACGCGAGGTTTGATGGGTCTGTGCGAAGCTCCATTAAAGTCAATGAGAACGAAACACACGCTTTGCTCTGCAGAGATGGGATTACTCATGCGCCTAAAATTAAACATGTGGTTAAGTGCTTTGCTGAATCAGGGCCAGAGAGATGGAAAATGAGCACTGCCAGTACTGATTCTTCCCCATCCTCTTTTCCACACAGCTGCCTCCTGACGCCTGCTGACTCTTCTGTAAATAAGGACTGTAGCTATAGCACTTGTGAATTACTAAAAGAAATTAGGCCATATCCAAAGTCCTGGCCTGACTGAGGCCCTACTTAGTCAAAACTTTCATTAACACCAAGTTAAGATTTGACTCCATGATCATAAAAATGGGATTCTATAGCAAAAGCATAGAGTTGTTCCTAATAGAATGGATGGAGATGAGGTTTCCTATGACTAAACCAAATTGATCGGAAAGTATAACTAACAGACAAGTCCAAAGATAAGGTAAATTTTCTACTGGGAAATACACAGTAGAAAGCTTCTTCTGTACTTTTGTGTGCACTCAATCAGTTAGCTTGTCAAATCTCTTAGCAGGAATTGACTTTCATTTTACCATGAATAACTTTTACAGTATCTGAGAAAATTACATATGTCTGTGCACAGCAAATTTATTATTTACACAATTGCTCATTTAAAAAGGTCTCTTAATAATTATTAATTTGATCCATCATACAAAAGATCTGTGGTCACATCAAATTTTATCTTTGGTTTTAAAACAAAAAATGCAAGCTACAGTGTAGAATCTCTGTTTGAATCAGGGAAAATGTCATATAAGTGTGTTTGGCATAAAAGACTGTTTATATGACAAGCATCTGGAATTTATGCTACATAAATTTGGTAAATCACCATATTCTTATGTTTCCTCATCACTTTCAGAGTGATGTTTAAGGAGTTACATTCAATCTTCTTTTAGAATAGTCTATACTTCCTCTGTCCATGCAAGCACCCTATGAGAAAACAATTGAGATAAAGTATATAATGTAAGAATGTGACACTAGAGATGTTACAATAGCTTGATAAACTGTGTTTTATTTTTGTCTAAATTATAAAGCTATGGATTATCTGATAAATACAAATCATAGGGCTTTGATATGCATTTTATCATCTTTGCAAATGTGAGTATTTGATCTTTCTTGATCTTTCTAATTGTAATAAGCAGCACAAAATAGGCAAATTCTAGACCTTTAGAAAATGTTGCCTTCCCCTCTCATAGTGCAACAAAGTTTAAAAGATTTTAGAACTAGGTAGTGTGATTTGTTCTGTTAAGTTAAATCAATATTAGAGTTAAGGCTGAGGACTTTTGAGAATTTTTGCACAAATTATTTAAATTATCTGTTTCTCCACTTGTCAGTCTATATAATAGTGTATTACTGATAACTGACTTTTAATCAATGCAGTAAAATGGACTTAGAATTATAAAAAGCTTGAAGATATTAGATGGAAACTGATATGTAAGTACAAATTATTATGTCTAATATATAGATATATACATATATGTAATATAGACACCATCTTGTACTTAATTAATAATAATAAATAATAATAATAGTAACAATAGTAATAATAATGCTGCAATGCACAAAAATCCTTAGTAACATGGTGTCCTTTCATTACTGTCAGTAGGTCTGGGTGCTTTTTAATAAAGTGAGTTGCCAGGCTGAACATTTATGAGGTAGGTTTCACAGACTAACCCCAGGAAATGCAGAACTGATCACATACTTCAGCCATGCTCTAGAGGACTATAAAGCCTCTTCAAACCATACTTCAATGTTTAACTCCTTTCTTGGTTCTTGCCTTGATAATCACCAAGAAAAGCACAACCGAAGACAGCTGGTCTGGGCTTTTTCTGTCAATCCTCACATATTAAGTGCACAGATATTATGTCCGTGGTGTTTTAGGTGTAAGTGGGATGTCCACACACCATACACATCAGAAAATAATGAATGTCCCTTCCTAAAATTAAAAGGAGAGCCCGGCCCTCACAATGTCCATATCTTGCAAGAGCCGTTTTTCTTTAGCCATTGTGCCCATACTTATACTTACCCAGTTGAAAGCTGAAAAGAGAGAGACAGATTCATGTCAAACTTCTTTCTTCTAACTGACAGCTGAAGAACTTGGTGGCTAGAACTCAAAACTCCTGCTGTCTGTCAGACTTTTCAGTGGAGCAGCAGACTTGGGAGCTGGTGTTTGCTTTTTTTTTGGCTGTAAAAAAATCACCTTAAGCTGAGCTCAGGTAAAAAGCATTTTAAAAAATTACATATTTTCTTTTTCAGCATTACTCTTATCAGGGAATGAAGGGTGTTTAGGGAACGGAATCTAGGAAAGATGGCAGAGGGGTTTTTTGGTGAATATCTGTGACTAGAATAATATTAGAGCGACTGTAACTTTTACATGACCAGCTCAGTTTGGAAGATAGTGGTTATTTGGATGAATCAGCTAAAAGGCCTGGATAGAGATAAAAGGGAAAAATGGTGCACTGTCTTGAGCAGCAAGGAATTCGTAGGCATATCCTAGTGGAAGCACTGGCCTGTGACAGTTTACCTCTGGCACCGGGGTATGTAATTTTACTCTCTCCACATCACCATCATCTGTTCCCCCACTTCCTCCAACTATTTTACAGTGCTGGTGTAATGGTCTGAGAACAGTTTTTGCGGTCCTGGTAAAGGACATCCCACACTGGGTAGGACAGGATCAGTGTGCAATGGGAGGTGAGGTCTCACAGTATTGTTGCCTAAAATCGAGGAAAAAAAACTTTAGAGACAATAGTAGTATAGATAAAGGAGACAGCAGTCCATTAATGAAAGCTTTCAGGTGCACGCAGCATATAGGCATGCACACAGTATAGGGTTCTTACAAATTTATAACAGTACTTAATTATCTATCTAATGAGAACATCCAACCCGAGAACCTTTTGCCCCTGGTACCACCCTGGTACCAACCCTCAGAACTGCCCCATTGGAGCATCTCCAACGGGTCTGAGCCTTCTATCTTGTTTGACTATAGTATGTCTTGTTATTCTGGTCCAGGTGCACATGTCCCAAAAAAGATGTCCTTGCTGCTATCTTGTCCATTGAAAAGACAGTTACACAGAAATTCAGGAACATGGCACAAACCATGAGAAACTGATTGAAACTGTCAACTGCTACCTCTAGTGTGAGAAACTATATAGTTATATAAAAATCTACAAATATATAAAAATCTGAAGGCATCAGTATCAGAAAAGACATGTATTTTCATACATATTTTTATGAGTTTTTCTTATTTTTTTTTAATAAGTGTATTTTCTGTGATGCTCTCAGTGTCACAGAAAATTCTACTGCACAGGGCCAAGGAGTAAGAAGCCTGCATGATTAACCCATCCCAAAAGTGAAGAATGGAAACTGGAATATTTCTGTCTATCAGTTCTTAGAGTGATTTCAAGAAGATAGAGTCCCTCTGTGTATTGCAGCTGAAGAAGCCATTTAGCCTGTAAGTCAGACAGGACACATCTTTTAAGAATGACCTAGTTTTACTGGACTGGCTAAGACTACAGATATTCTCTGAACTATGCTGGAAAGCAACCACAAGTCATATGGGTCTGCTTGGGAAAACCATGGAACAGTGAGAATAATTTTAGCCTGAAAAATGAAACTATCAGTTTGGATAGCTATCTGAGAGACTGTCTGCTCTGTGCCTGTGGTACTCTCAACCTACCCAGTGGCAGGTGCAGAGTTGGGGGGTTACAAAGCTGGATTCAAGTAATAGAATAGAGGAGTTTCATGGTTGGTCATTTTAGCTTCCTGATGAAGGGAGAGCAATACAAAAGCAGGAAGCATGAGGTAAGAACCATAAACAAAGCCTGGGGGACCATTTGTTATGGATTAGGATCATATGAGAAGTCATGAAAGAGTGTCAACAAAATCTGGGTGTGGTAAGAGTGCATCCTAGCAGAAGGTCTTAAAGCAGGCAACAGAACAATAGCAAGAGTTCATGTGGTCTAGACCAATGGCCAAATACAGGAAACCACGAAGTGTGCTTGCTGGCAGAGAGGAAGAAGAGCCTGAGAGTGGAAAATCACTGCGACAGCCCAGCAATGTCCAGGAGGGACCCAGACACTTCCTCACACAGCACCAGGAACTGTGTGGGCGATTCTGGCCCTGTGTGCTCAAGGATGGATCAGGAAAGATGCCAGCAATGAAAGCAGCATCTCTGGGAGAGCGTATGCAAGGGGAGAAAAGCAGAGCAGCAGGAGGGAAAGTTGGAGCTAGACAGAAATACCCATTCTGCAGCTACCCATCTCACAAAGTGGTCTGTAAGATCAATCGCGGGCTGAAAGCAGCTTGTCCTGCAAATGACCTTATGAAGGAGAACAGCTGGCTAAGGGCCCCCTGCTATTTAAGGAAAAAAGGAGTATTATGTCAGAAATTTTTTGATGTCTGTAGATGCTCACCCCTGGAGCACCTTCACCCAGTGATGAAGAAAATGTAAGGGTCACGTTGGCCATGAGCCACAGTGGTCCAACTGCATGGGACTACAGGTGAGCCTGACAACCCTGAGGAAAGGGTAATCCTTACTGAGATGTCCATGTACTGGAGTGGTCTAACATGGGACTGAATGGAAGGAATCACTAGATGAACTAGCACAAGATAAACTTACAGCACGTATGAGTGTCATAGGCTTTTTTTGTAAAAATCAACATACTGTAAAATAGAGGAAAATAGGAAATATGTAACCTCATTTTACAAGTCTTAGGTAATTCTGATGTACCCAGTACATGCAGTCATCCTAATGGCATAACTTCTAGTTCTCTTCCTTGAGTGGGCTGAGTGGCTGGAAGGCCGCAGTTGGATCTGTCAGAACATCCCTACAGAAAAGCATTGCCTTTTTTCACTGCTGCTGGCAACTCAGTGTTGCCTGAAGATATGTGCAGCAGAAGAATTTGGTATTTTGCCAAAGCGAAAAGAATTTGTTGTTATACCCAAACTGCTTGGTAGGATTTGACTCTTTCTGTGTTTCACACATATCTCTGCAACGTACCCAAAGCACCATGGAGGCGAAGCAAAATCTGTATGCAAGTCATGGAGGAGACTGACACTGAAAAATGATGGAAGCTGGCTGGATTTGACTGAAAAAATGGTGTGGAAACAGGCACAAGCATGCAGTCCTGTGCTGTCCAGCAGTGATAAGAACAGAGTGACCACCAAGAGGCAGCATTTTCTTAATTGTTTAGTCACATTGTTTCTAAGATCTGCTGCCCTACCATCCGTACACCACCACTCAGATATTTGACATAAATAAATAAAGTCGTAGTTGTGAAAATGGCCCTGAGAGCCTGTAGATGTCAGTCAACACAGCAGTGCCCAGCACTGGCCTCTTCTCTGGGGCAGGACATAGTGGTGAGGTCACAGAGTCTGGAGAAGATACATAAAATGGCCTGACTAACACTGAAGGTACCACTGATCAATACTTTACATTTAAATGTGTTGAAGTGTAAAAGTGTGATTAATGGGGCAATTAAATTCCCTTGCTTCCAGCAGAGACCTGAACCTGCACTTTGGGGCTTTTTTTCAGTACCATAATATTTTGCTAGTTGAAAGGTATTCCTTATTTTCACTTTGAGCTTATATACCAATTTTACAGAGGTACAATAAAAAATTATGTCATGTTGTCAGCAAACACTATTAGATTATGAACGTTTAATCACTCATATTGAGCATGAAGGCCCTGATTCAGCAATGCATCTAATTGTGTTTTGAATTTTAATTATATGTGAAGATCATTGTTATTCAGAAAAGTGTTTAGGCATGTGCTTGTATGTTTTGGTGAACTGGAGCTTGAGAGCAATAAGAAGGCATCTGGCACTTACCTAAGAGCAATCAAGGCTGAGTCATAGTAGTGAAACTGAAGCTGTGGTCACAGAGAGTTATTACATAGCACAGTCTCCCAACCCTGTGCTGCTTATTCCAGTCTTCAGACTCCTGAGGTGTGTTTTTTGCAGGTTCAAAAAGCATTATTTTACCAGGGTTCTTTCATTTCTTGTCAAGCAAGGATGATGAATATGGGAATGTTTGTTTTTTCATTGCACTTTCCACTGGACAAATAATTCCCAGCACGCAATGGTGACTGTTAAACAAACTCCTGCTGTAAAACCAATTGAAAGGCTCCCATTGATTCTAAGGAAAGCTGTCTGACGCCCTGGGTGAGTCACTGCACTGCCAGCCCTGGCCTCAGCACTTGTCTTGTCTCTGTATTGTGGCAGCAGATCAAGGTCTCCCAGCCAGTGACTAAAATATGCATAGATCAGAGAATCATTTCCCAGATCTGAAGTCTCCTGACAGTAGGCTGCTGCCTCTTTCTAGCTGTTCTTTGTTTCTAGGTGTAGCAATCATCAGTGCAAGCTACCCTAGGAAGGCAGAACCATTCTAACATCACCTGGAACAGGCTCTGGGGTAGATTCTGCAAGCGCTGTACATGGATGCAGGGTGCCACTGCCCACATGCCTCGGCCATGATGCTAAGGGAAGAATTTTACCTTCTGTCAACTCAGAGTAATAAATGAGATAACTCCCCAACTGATTATCAGCTGTTTTACTTGCAATGCCCAGGACCATTTAAATCTTACTATTACTGATTAAAAAACATAATGGAAAATTGATTTTTTTTCCTGCTTTATAGGGGGAAAATCAATGCAGATTAAGAACAGGAAAAACATCGAAAGGGAAGAAATGCAACTGAAAATTCCTCTGGACTCAAACCCAGAACCAAGAGTATATATTCTAAACTGCAGGAACACACACTTTCTAAAGCCTTCTAAGTTTCTTCACTGGAAAATAAGTTCAAACAAACTTGAAAGCTGATTGAAAATAGATGGGGTGTCTCTAAGTGAAGAGACACCGCTATGTTCTTCACCTTCTAACANTTTTTTTTTTTTTTGTTATGAAATGTCTCTAACTTAAAATACCGCCTGAAAGTAAACTCCTTCATCGATTCATCTGGAGTTCTTCAAAGGCATTTTGGAAGACACTCTAAACTATAGGCTTTATTTAGGATTTGAGGAGAGAGAGTACTGCAATCAGAAAGGAAGAAAGACAGACAGACAGAGGAAATGATTACCTTTCAATCCCTCTGATTTAGAAAGAATAACATGCTTCTTTCTTGATCTGTTATATTGTATACTTACAGAATAAGATTTGACAATGTGGCATCAAACTGTAACTCACTGCTGAAGTGATACTATCTTGCATTGAATACCTGCGATTTCTGGACCTAGGACTTCTGTGCCTTTTCTAGAATGCCATCCTCCCACTGATTTTGGATTAATCACTGTATGCTCCCCTCTGTACCCTTCCAGCAGAAGGGATTAATGCAAAGCAGGGGGCAGCCATGCTCTCCCTGCTGTGTAGTCACTTCTCTTCATTTAGAGTAAAGGTCAATTTTGACAGCAATACTTTTTT